>DWEJ01003361.1:0-10503 GCA_018245835.1 Mysoria sejanus stolli | reverse complement strand
CGGTGAAACGTGGGAATGTTGTGCATTCCTCTGCCTACCTCTTCGGGGATTACAGGCGTGAAGTTACGTAATATTAATATTATATACGCGAAAGTTTGTGAGTATGGATGGATGTTTATAACTCTTTCACGTAAAAACTACTAAATGGATTTTAATTAAACCTTACAATAATATACCTTATACATCTGAATAACACATAGGCTACAATTTGTAAAGATATTATATGAATTGTCCAAAATATAAAGTACAAGTAAGTAGGATATGCCGAGCTGGCGTCCGCGTTGCGTCCCTCGGCTCTCACCCGTAGCTCGCCTGCTAATCTTTTTTGTCTATGTACTTAATTTTTTTCTTTACGGTCGGAATTTAGGCGGAAAAAAACTTTGTGACACACTGACTTCAACGTGGGCGAAGCCGCGAGTACACCTAGTATTAAATAGTTTTGAATAAATTTTACTATACCTATATGTACCTTATATTTACTTTAATAGCTTACAATTTTTTCTTATTTATCCATGTAACCTTCACATGACATTATAACATACACTAGTATACCTATCATTATACCAGCACAGCTATGAATTTTTTAAGGAAATAAAACAAGAGTAAAAAATCCCGTTTCAGTCATGCATCTTCGCACGAAAGCTTCAGTTAAATTTTTAAACCATTTTCATAAAAACACACGTGGCTACGTCGCTATGCTTTTGTGATTTTTGTTTGTAAATCGAAAGCTTAATTGACTTCGTTAACCAGAAATTCAGGAATCACATATAACTTTGCCAAAGTAATTAGACCAATTAAATTTATCACGGCGAGTTAAACCCACTGAACAGCCGCTGCGGACTGATGTTATATCCGAGCGAGGGGTGTGTGATGTTTACATTCAATTATTCCCTATATGTAAATAACAGATAATTATAACATAGCTTCATGCTATTTCTTCGTAGGGGCAGGTAGAGCAGTGTTTTAAACTCTTAGGTTTTATCAATTGATATAGCTGGAAACGGCTGCTGGTACTCGTAAGTAACTGTGTTCATAAAAACTTTACAGTCTAGTCCAACATTCAATTTTGCAATCTGGGATGGATTAAATGGATCACAAAGCATCCCCTGCTCATCCAAGTTCCCACTTGACGAATGTCACGTGACTGTTATGTCACGTTTCGCGTATAAACTTGTCACTCCCGTCACTGGCAGCTCGGACGTGTTTGTATTGCAGCGATACTTCTGAATCGTAAATGATGCGATTTAGTCCAATCAATATGTGAATGCAGTAGTACCTATAATTTTTATCTGAATTGTTTAATGTATGCTTGTTCCTTTGTTACGTTATATCTTCTGCAATTAGAATAAACGGGAAAACGTACTACATACGATATAGGCAAACAAATACATCATACGAGTACGGATGAAAACAGCAAAAACGAAATATTAAAATCTCTTGGAAACTCAATTTAATTCACTGGTATCATGTACTGGTATGGATGATCAATTACGAAAAAAAACATATTAAAAAAAATATTTATTTTGTACATATTTACAGGTAGTAACTGTTATACATATAATTCGTTTATATACAATAAGTTGGCAACTAGTACCTCATAAACCGTGTATTCAATAATTTAATTTCACACGTGCTCAAAATGTTTACAATTATCTGATCAATTCACAAATCAATACCTGAAAATAATTAGCTAGCTGTCGTTGACATTATAATAGTTTATGCTAAAACAGTATCTAATGGCTTAACTCTGTTTTATTATATTTGTTCCTAATGATAATATTAGTATTATTGAAGTAAATTCGTTTTATAATAATTGCCATTCTAAAAATTTTACAGTATACATGTGCAAATAACAATCTTATTGTAATAATATTGATCATATTAAAATAATATAACATGAATTTCACATAAATACGTCATGTTTTTGTATTAAATAAATTTTCGTAGTTGCCCGAGTGATTGAAGGTTATTTTACATAGATAACTCGTTTGGCGTATAATTTACAATTCAGGTGTATGCGGGTACAATTTTAAGTATGACAGTTATCAGGAAAATGAATCGAAATTTATTATTGGGTGCTTATGCAAACTGTTTTGTCAGCTTATTCAGTAAAGTCCATAGGAAAAAATCCTAACCTATCTCTGTGACCGCGAAGCGTACTTTTTGTATTTAAGTAGGAAAAGAAAAAAACTCAGAAAACAATCTTGGACGGTAAGAAAGTATGTCATACGTGTATTAATATGTATACGTGTATTTATGTGGACCTTACATGTGTGTAAAAAGCCTGAAGTCAATACCCATATGAAAAGGCTTTTAAACTTTTACTTTAGACGTACGAATAAGTAAGATATAATGTAAAATTTAAAATATCCTGGACAAGCTAAGTCGAGGTTTAGATTCCATTTCGACACTATTTCCTTGCCTTTCCTTCCTTGCAAATTGAAACTGCGATAACGGATTGAGAAGCAGGTTAGGATTTACTTTTAGTGCAAGTTTCAAATAATTTGAAACGGGAAAACGACTGCTTTTAAAATAAGATGACATTTTCAGGCGGATATATTCTTAGCTTAGTAAGTTATTTTTTAATACAAATCATCTATTCGAGGATACTCTGCTTATTTATTACAATTTTATAACAATGAAAAGTTGATTGCCTTTCTACGATATCATAGTTTCATGTATAGACAATTACAATCTAAATACATTAGTGAGGTTTCTCCTCCATTCACTACAGTTTCGTGAATTGCGAATATTTCAACGTTGAATTTAGTGCTTTTATCTTAAGAGATTTTACATTTATTTACAATGAAAATTATAGTCGATTATGGTTTTATCATCTGAGAAGCAGCATCCAGAGAGCAGTAGTCATAGTGTATACCAAGTTACAGTAGTTGGGTTGAGCGTCGCTTGAGAGGGCGCTCGCGTGACACTCGGCCTCGTCAGCCCTTAGTTGAAGAAGTTGCACTCGTTTCCCTGAAGGATCTTTACAAGTGGAGCTCCGCACTGCTTGTCGGAGCTCGCCTCCCGCTTCGTTTTCTTGGAGCCACCGACGAAGCCATGAACCCAGCCAAGCCAGTTCGCACTCACACCGCAATGGATTCCCCGTTAGAATCAACCCACCTGTGCATCAACACATATAAATAAACTCCAAGATCGTAATTATAAAACACGAGGAACGTAGCATAATTAGAGCAATATGTATTAAGAATTAAAACTTACAAGGCAGCGAGTCACGACAGAGTGCCTCGTTTAATTTTAATTACACACACGAAGCATTACTCTTGTCTGTGACTTGACAAGGAATTTTTTATTGTAATTTGTATTTTGACTTCTACATAGTCATGATATATTATGTTCAAAGATATATTTTTTCTGTTCCCATATAATTTTATACTTTATATAATAATTATATATGTAACTATGAATGTGGAATTCACAAATTATTAAACGCAAAACAGATGACTTTTCATGGTAATTCAGCCGCGAAATTGCCGACAAACGGATACAAATTAGCAACTGCAAATGAGATAAGCGCGGTAAAACAATTTATGCAAACATGTACACGATAAAATAATTATGTACATTTATTAAGACGCAACACATACCTGATAGCAATTTAGTCGCGACATGACTCCAACTTGTAAAATTTGGGTAGAATATGGCTGGATTGAGTCTTGTTATTTGATTGTAGCTAATGTCGACGCCTAATTGGGGAACTTGGCCAAGATACTTCATAAACGAGGTTGGCAATTTAGTCAGTGATGTTTTAGTTATTCTGATGAATATTTCTTGGCTCCCGGCAAACGGTTCGAACGCCTCGTCGGATATCCTTTGCAAGCTTGCTCCTTTTATCTCTAAATAGCGAAGTTTTCTTGCGTCGATTCCATGTAGCTGATTGTCCATAGCTTCGGTTGTCCATTGAATTACTAGTTTATATAAAGACGGTAGTGAGGAAGTGATGTTTGAGAGTCGAAAGGTGGAATGATTAATAGTAGTCCATGTTTGTAGGTGCAGAGATCGCAAAGATATCAAGGGACGGAAGGAATCTTGGTCAACTATATCTAAATATTTAAGTCCATTTAGATTCAAATGAGATAAATTACTTAAACCCTTGAAACTATTTGGCGTAATTCTTATTATAGGATTGTAAGAGAGATCTAGTATATTCAACTTTTGTAAGTGAGTCCACATCTTTGGCACAACAGAGGTAACTCGATTATGGCTAAGATCTAAAAAGCGGAGGTTCTCTAGGCGCTTAACATCAGTCTCCTTAAAACTGTTAATGTAATTAGAAGTCAAATTGAGACTCGTTAAGTTTGTCAAAGGTAGATAAGGCACTGACTTTAAACTTACATTTGCAAGATTCAAATGCCTCAAGTTTGGGAGGTTGTGGAATAGCTCTTTAAAGTTTGCCTTAATAGAATTAAAGCTTAGGTCCAAGCGGCACAGACCTGAGAGACTTGAAAATGTGTTATCCGATAACACTGTCAACAAATTGTGTCCCAAATTGACATTTAATAAAAATTGTGTGTTACGGAAAATATTGCTATCCAAATATTCAATTCGATTATGCGATAAATCTAGATATCTGAGAGTAAAACCAATTTGCGAAAGAGCCGTCACGGGAAACAACGATACCTCATTGAAACTTAAATCTAGGTGCTCAATAATAGTGTTTTTAAAAATATCCCTAGGTAGTAATTTTATATTATTGTGGTCCATTTTTAAATATCTTAACTTACTTAAGTTACAAAATTGCTCTACTGATAATTGAGGAATAGCGTTATGAGAAATATCTAGTATTTGTAGGGACGTTAGGTCCGCAAATGATTTCCGTTTAATTACATTTATGCTATTTTTGTGTAGATCTAGTATTTCTAAAAAAGCTGATTGTCCAAAAACCTCATTTGAAATATGTGTAATTTTATTGTGAGATAAGATAATTTGTCTTACAGAAGACTGTACGGCAATAAACAGATTATTTGGCACATCATAAAAATCATTATAAGAACCATCAAAAATATTAATGGAAGTATCGGAGTCTCCTTCAATAAATCTAATATTATTTCTACTTATATTTAAGGTAAATGTAATATATCTATTAGAAACATTATTCAACGAGTAAAGAGACAAATACGTTAAGTTGTTTCCCTGGAGTTCGAGTATCTCGAGTTTCGGTAAATTAGCAAACGTTTCCGTTTCAATCGAATCGATTATGTTTCCCGCGAGAGATAAATATCTTAAGTTCGGCAAGTTGGTGAAGCTGTGTTTAGTCAAGTTGTTGATTCGGTTATAAGATAAATCTAAGTTTCTTAACTCGGGCATATGTGAAAATGTTCTACTGCGTACAAAACTTATAAAATTGTATGAAACTCTAATGTTACTTAATGATAGGGTGACGTTGTTCTCGTCGTCTACAACTATGTCCACAATTCTATTGTAATCTAAATTTAAATATTTAAGATAGGGAAACATAGCTATTTCATTCAGTCTAAGAATATGGAAATCGTTATTATCGAATGAGAGCCAATTGAGATTTTCGAAACCCTCATTTATTTCAAAGGGGAAGTAGCCGCTGAAGAGCGTCGATGAGAACTCTAATACGTGAAGGGAACCAGTCAAATTGGAGAACGCTTGTGGGTGTACGAAGTATAAGTCGTTGAAGCTTAGATTGATTTCCTTAACGGGCATAGTGGGGGGGAAAACGTTCTTGTAAATCTGTGCAATCCTGTTACCTCTTAAGTTAATAGTTCCAAGAGAAGTGCACCAGTCTCGAAATTCGCTAGGTAATAAATTAGTTATTCTGTTGTAGCTTAAGTCGAGATAACGAATAGAGCCAGGTTCAAGTGTTTGGAGAGTAGAAGGTATGGTCGTTAAAAAATTCCCCGCGAGCGAGAGCGTCTGAATCCGTCCTGGCAGCGGCGGAGATTCTTCCAATTGGTTGTAAGCTAAAGATAAATGTCGTAGGCGCACGACCTGGGCCAAGCTGTCTGGCAAGTGGGATAATTTGTTGTGCTCCACTTCTAAGTGTTCCAGTGAATTTTTCAAACTAAGAAACAAGTCTCGATAAATCGAACTAAGCTTGTTATACGATATCGACAACCTTTCTATTCTATTGTTAGAAAACAAAAGTTTTGGAACAAAAGTTAGTTCGTTGAGGTCTAGAATTATTTGTCTAATTTGGACTTCTTGAAACAATAGGATTTCAGAGGAATCGTTTATTTTATTATTGCTTAGATCTAATTTTTCTAACTTTTTAGTTTTATTAACTGGACAAGAGTAGTTTGCATCGTAAGTAATTAGATTATGGCGTACATGTAGGACTTGTATTCTAGGGAGATTAAATATAACATCACAGGATAGTTTATGGAGAAAGTTATTAGATAACTTAAGAACTGTTAATGAAGACGGTAAGGAGTTGGAATTGATACTGCGCAGGTAATTTCCTTCCAAATCTAACTGTAACAGATGATTAAGAGACGTGAGCGCTTTAGGTTTCAAATGTGTCAATTGGTTATTACTTAGCGATAAACTTGTTAGGGTCTCTTCTAAATAATGCCATTTGCTTTCAGGTTCAATGTGTGCTATAAAATTGCTGTAACAAAATTATTCACATTTCATTTTCTATTCAAAAGAATTATAGAAAAGAGGGTGTTGCTATTGAACTTACTTTTGTAGGTTTAACCAATTCAAGACTTTTAAGTCTTTCAGGCCCTGGTGAGGAAGTTCAGTGAATTCGTTGTATCCGAGATCTAATGATGCTAAAGTACTAGCCATGGAACTGTAATAAAAAGATCTGAATCATTTCAGTTCATTTTTATGCAATATAATTGATATTTATCATCAACTAAATTGACACAATAAATCTGTTGCATAACAGCATGTCTAAATAATTGTATCAAAATGTTATCGTCCTTTGTGCGTCTAAAATGACGTTTTAAAAATCAGCATATTTCGTGCTCCACGGGACTGCTCCTAAGTATGTACTAATTACTTGTTACACTAGTACTACATCTTGACCATGAAACTATATCACATTTTAACCAAAGCACTACATTCTTTTCCATTCATAAAATATTCATAATATAGAAGGTTGTTACTTGATTTATTTGATTATATTTATTTTAAAGTAAAGTAGAAACTGAACAATATTAATTATTAAAAAGATTTTTATTATTCCGACCAGTCATATTGTTCTAAACTGTATCGTCGTTACATTTTTCGTAGGTACAAATGTTAAATTCTTAGAAATATGTTGCAATAAATACCTAAAAGCGTGCACTTCGATGTAGTGCAACTTGTTTGCCACTAAAACTAGTGTCTGCAGCCGTAGACCGTCCAGTGCGCTCTCTGATATCACTTCGAGGTTTGACATACTTATGTCCAGATGTTGCAATTCTATTCGCGGCCAATCTGAAAATAAATTTTATTGTCAGACAAAATCGATTTTGCGGACGATGGCTACAACTGTCATAAATAGAACAAGAGTTTACGGAACTAAATGTGAATTACAGTGATGAGATGCGATTTCAGGATCATTACCGTAGAATATGACAGGCTCCGCCATAGTGGAATAATTATACTATTCAATTATTATTCCATATCCAGTACACGGCTAAGAAAAATAGTGGCAACATTATGAGTACGAGTAATTTCATCATGATCGGCATCTATTGAAGTTCACTTCTGGACGTGGGCCTTTCCTGAGGCGTTGTGCCCATAATCCCTACGTTCAGAATATGGGTTGGGAATCGCGGAGCACAGTTTCTCGCACCATCTCTGCTGCTTGCTCATAGGCGGCCAGGACATTCAACCGTTAGGGTACCGAATTTAGCAACCTCTTACATCAACCTGTATTAGTGTTTTCACCCTGTATTACTCCTATTACTTACTTCACTTCGCAGAGGACGAGCAATTTATCATTTATTGTTTTAAACGTCGGTTTTTGGGGACGATATAATTTATTAATATTCTTATAAATGTGTCATATTGCAGTGTACATGAGTATTGTTAGAGGGACTGTACCTGCCGTACGTACCTATGTATTTCAACATTTAACCATAAAATGGGTAATCTAGTGTAGTGTAGTTTCCTGTGTGTGTGTGTGTGTGTGTGCGTGTGCGTGCGTGCGTGCGTGTGTGTGTGTGTGTGTTTACTGTGTACTCGAATGAGTGTTACTCTTTTTATAATATAATCAGTTCATGTTTATTATTGAATTATTAATTAAATCCAATGCAACATCATTTTGTTTGCTAACGGCGCACATTATAAACAAATTTAGTGTTGTGTCATGCATACCTAAATTACCTAGTTAATAAAACTTAAATTAAATTATATCCACGACTGGAGTACACAAATGAAGGTTGCTGTTTTGTACTACTTTAATACTAATTTAAAATTTTATCACCACTTGAAAATTGTTACAGGTAAAACAAACCCCAAATTAATAGATTTTTTATATTATAAGAACTACACTACTATTATACGGAAATAATTCATTGTTACAAGTCGAGTGAAAGGCAAGTATGGGCTTCCTATAAATCCTTTCTAGTTCTCAACGTGTGTCGACTTGTAAGAGATTTTCACACCTAGCTATATTTTCAATGTTCATAAGTTATATTAAATTTATAACTAAGATTTATTTGTGAAATTTGCGACTATTCTCTTTGTAGCGAGATGAAATCACGATCAAGAACAATATAAACAATCCCTAATATTAGTTCGCAACACATTATTGTACATCGCAAATATATTATGTTCCATTACTTTAAAATTATGTGCTTATATTAATAATTATTAACCGGACACCGTTTCAGTGGCAACTCTATACATGACATATGACATTATTCCCTGGTACACATGGTATTAATATCAGGAAACATGTGCACTGGTACCGCCTGTTTTTACATTTAGTCTCGCAAACAGGCCAAATGAGCCACCTGATAGCAAGTGAGCATCGTCGCCTATGATCGCTTATCACACCTGAGTGCGTTGTCAAGATATTGTACTAGTACCTGGTACATAGCATGATCACCTGGAAACCTGTGCAGTGGCACCGCTGTACAGGACATGTGCGCGGCGCGGCAGGAACACAGCGGGCTATTCGCGCAGGGCTCCAGTCTTTCAGAGGCCAGCGCGCCCACCAGCAAGCAAACCGCCAGCGCCGCCACGTGCAGCGCCCGCCGCACACAACCATCTCCCAACACCATCACTGACAACGAATGTTATATTCGCCAAATTCTTCTTTAAATTTAAATCGCATCAAAGACAACTTTCATAAAAATCACAATTTATATGTGCCCGGCGTATGGCAATAGACTCACCACCTATTCCATAGTGGGACGTAAACGCAACCGGTGTAACGTGGGAGTGTTTTACATTTCTTTGCTTACCTCTTGGGGGGTTACAGGCGTGATGTTACTTTAACTTAATTTATTATAAATCTAAATTAAATAAAAATATTTGTTAATGGTATAATGTAAAAAGTATAAAATAAACGAGTGCGGTATATGGTTAGCGGAATGTTTTACAGTCACTGGCAATGTGTAAGTTATGTATGTAGGTCCTCTAAAGGTCATTGTTTCTTACAAATACTTGTTATTTGTATTAGGGCGGACAGAAAACAATCTGAGCAATGATATTTTGGTAAATTCGGACTCGCGTTCTAATACACATGAGTCAGTTACTTGTAAAGGTATAATAATGAGAAAATATTGGTTTTGTATTAAACGATATAGACAAAATAACCAATATGGGTTACAACGTAGGAAAAATGAGCAATAGAATATAAATTTTTTGGAATCTTTCTCATTTGAGTTACCCGTAGCGCATTATTCCAATTATTGTAATTAATTATAATAAATTTTCTGCAATAATAGATTATTTATTATTTCACGAATATTGCCTAAATGTTACATTAAAGTCAGAGTAGCTAAGGATAGTGTTTCATTGATAATAATAAATAATAATAAGATAGCTGCCTATGGTAACAATCGGAGTAGGTTTCATGGATTTAATGGTTATAAATGAATAATAATTGGCTTGAAATTTAATACAGCTTGTTTTCGAGTAGGTACTCATCGTTCATTTTACCACTTCTTTGCCCGCCTTCATGTTATTAACAAAGTTGTTCGTCTAATTTATAGTTATTTTTACTACATTATATTTTCTTTATAGAATAATAAATACGTTACGTAAATCCTTCATAACTTCACGCCTGTAATCCCTGAAGAGGTAGGCAGAGGAATGTAGAACACTCCTTCGTTTCACCAGTTACATTTACGTCCCACTATGGAATAGGTGGTAAGCCTATTGCCATGCATTGGACACATATCCAGAATCCGAACCACTATTCGAAAATCTAAATTAGAAAAATTTGTAGTGTTCTACCCGGGAATCGAACCCGGGATCTCTCGATCGGCAGTCGCACTTGTAACCAATACGACCAACGAGGCAGTTACGTTAATTGTAATTTATAAAGATGGATGTGTATTGTATGTAGAT
>DWEJ01003360.1:0-10503 GCA_018245835.1 Mysoria sejanus stolli | reverse complement strand
TATATATATATATATACATATGTTCACGCCAGGTCGCTAACGGTGTAGGCAGAGCACAAAGAGTATGTCAAACATATACGTCCTCGCAGACGCCACGCGACTTCTACATTCATCGTTCTCTCATACATGGACGCCGGCTTCGGAAACTTCTGACTCCCCCATCAGCCAATATCTGGCTGTTTGTGGCTGTTTGATCAGGGTAGGTGGGGGCTTGGCCGCCCTCGGCGACCGCACACAACACTAATCGAACAATAATAAATCATAACAAAATTTTTACTGATATAAAAATATGAACATCTTACTTCGCGGAATCCTTAATTCGACAAGTGCAGTCTTTCTGGAGTTACACTCGAAATGTTTAAACAAGAACTTCCGCCTCGACTCTCGAGAGATGCTATTGTTCGGTTCAAATTATAGATTGTAATTTTATTGTAGAGATTCCCCGGTTCTTGCTGAAAAAGGCTTAACTTTGTGTGAAATCAATAGATTTTGCTTAAATAAAATTTTATTCTCTTGTTTTATTTTATAATCTAACATTATTAGATTTTTTACAATATTAGCATCTATTTTAAGTATGTTAGTAGTTTAGAAGTAAATATCTAAGCGCAGAAAGGATTTTATTTGGCTTTGTACTTACTATTTAACATTTTTTTACAGGATAAGATTTTGTTTACAGTGGTCGTGTGGAAGACAATGATATCTTAGTACATGATGTGTATTTCACCTAACCGAAGAACCTTCCTTACACTGCGTTGTTATCATTAAATATAAAACTGAACTCATTAGTGCTATGGCTTGCTGTCCCCATTCATCGTAATGCCAACAATATTGCTTAGCAAAAGTAAGTGCGCCATTGTTGTCCTCCCAGTAGAGCCTTTCCTAACATGTTTTTACTCGTATTGTATTCTGACGTTATTTCAACTCATATTATTAACATTAATACCGTTAATTTGTACATAGAACAAAAATAATAACAAACACTGCTGGACAAATAGCCTCTCCTGAAAAATTTTTGCGCATTGCCTACAAATATTTAATATATAATATACAAAATCCATTTTTGCCTTATACTTTTTTCTCAAATGACAATATGTCTTCCTTAGTAAATTAATTTTTTTACGGTTTATATGAGTAAAGCTACACGCCAGAAAGTCTCCAACGTTTCACGTAGTTACGGTAAGACGTAATAGAATTATAACGTCCCTTTGCACAACGCACCTTATCCGTATAGCGAAGCGGTAAAATCTCATGATTGAGGTACGTTATCTGTTTTAAATACCTAATATATGTGAAACGACAACCTAGATGTCAAGGTTATGAAAGCTTTTCTATGTTACGGAGCAAAAATCGACCAGGTAATTGTTACTTTTAAATACTTTATAGGTTTGGAACTCTGCGATTGATACCATTAGTTATATGTATATTAATAAATTATATCCTGCGCAATTTTTATGCAGGAGTTCGTGCCCATAATTTCTACGCTACCCAGGCTGGAACATAGTGCGATCGCACTGATCAAGAACCACTCGTGTCCAGCGTTGGGCTGACACGTGCTGATGACAACAGTGATGACATTATCCCGATACACTCTTAACGCAATCTATAATGTACAGGACTGGTTTCACTGACGCTGTTTACGTCTAAATCCTAGACATAGTACACCTATATACGAGTAAATATTATTATGTACAATGCAACCGACGCTCATTTTTAAATAACAAATGTTAACGGCCCCTAAACGTTAATACATTCTAAAGAAAATAGAAAATGATAAAGTACGGTTGTTAATAAAAGCCAAAGTGGGGCTGTATAAAGCAGACAGGATAATTGAAAAACCCGATCTCTCATTAAAATCTCTCAGCTTCGTCCGTCTGAGAATTAAACACGGTCATATCGCAGTCACGTTGCGGTCTTCAGTTTTTATGTCCTCTGGCTCGGGCACTGTTCTGTGAAGGAATTAAGAGAAATATGTTTAAGTACGAATGTAAAATAAAAAATACAAACCATTTACCTAATACGCGATGTTGTATTTTTCAATATAACTTTTGCTCGGTAAAAACAGATACTTATAGGATTTCATAATAATTTCCACAGTAATCACATCTACAATTACATAAATGTTATTATGAATTAAGCCGGCGTGACTCACATTTGTTCTTTTTTATATAAATGTTTTATTTAGATTTAAATATCTGTCCTTAAGTAAAATCGACTTCTGCACCGTTATTCGTTCCGCCTTCAAACGAACAAGACCTGCAAAGTCTCGAAGGAGGGATAACGATAAAGGGGTAATAAACACATCTATAAAAGAATGCTATTTTAATCAATGCTCCACAATTTCGCTGCTACGATGTAATGCATTGAACTCTAGAAACTTTACCAGTAAACTTGTGATATCAACAAAAGCGAATTTGTCATGTAAGCCCGTGTACAAAGTTGAAACTGTTCAAGTTTTGGAAATCGCATAGATACACTGCGCCCCAATAACTGCGGAACAAAACTAGACACACTTTAACGTACCAAGTTCCCGCAATGATGTACTGCGATTGAATCTATTGATTTAGTCTCTCAATAACAATGACTGCTTCGTTTATTTTAAAATATCGTTCCATTTGAAACACAATAAGGAAATGTGATTCTTACGTTTAGGTTTAAATATTATTATGTAATTATCTCATTCGGACGCTTTGAACTTTATGCGACTTCGGTTTTTAAGAATTTTAAGTTTAAGTGAAATCATTTGAAATTGAAATGCGGAAAAAATTCAATTAAAAGACCTTAAGTAAAGCGGAAGGAGTCCAATTAAAACTATGTCTTCATGGAAAAACTGTTGAGAGGTGAAGTGAATAGACAAGAAAGCACTGGAAAGCACTTCCGCGGCCATTTAAATTAAGGTTTCAAAGGTTTTAAAATATCTTAAATGGGAAATGAATTAAATGGAAGAAAAAACATAATATTGCGGACGGAAAATCTTCTTTGTGTTAATGAAAAAGTTCGGCAAAGCTTACTTACTGAATTGCTCGAGAGCTCTTAGGACATCCAAATTAATGTAAATTTAAAAATTCAAGTTGTAAACGAGTAATTAAACATAAATAAACAAAAAAGTGCGATATTAGAAAGTAGCGAAGTAATTCAATGAAGCCCATAACAAAATCAATGCTTACGTTAGTAATCTTGTAATTTTCGGACTTCTATAAACTACATTGGATTACGTTCACATGATAAAGGTAAAAAACGGAAGGTAGTTTATAATATAATCACGTTAATAATGACTAAATATTTGTGAGAAATGTATGCGTGTTCCATAATCTCTACTAGCGATGATAGCCTAGTACTCTGGCCTAATGTTCTTCTGTAGGGGTTCGCGGTTCCTATTAATATCTAATTGACTAGACTCACGTTGGTTTTTTCAGGCTTGACCAGCTTCGTAAGCTTTAGTTTGCTTTGGCAATGCTCATTCTAATAGAAAATTTGTGCCCAGCAAATTGACGATAGAAAGGTTTATGATAATAATTTACATCGCACTAAAAATATTTCGTTTCTTAATCTGTAACAGCACAGATTAAGAAGCGAAATATTTTTGATTATAGCGAATATAGTAAATGATTATATTCAATACCTATTAATATATTATATAAATACGAAATCATGCTGACTCATACACATACCGGATGCGCAAGGTTGCGTTGTATGGCTATAAGTACAAGATGCGCAGGCTACTTACAGAAGTTTCGTTCAATTGTACATCATCTTCGGGCTTTCAAAAACCTGACGCAATGATTACCGTGCAATCCGAAGCACGAGTACGGCCGTGACAACATATCTACAGGTTACAAAGACAAGGACCAGTAACAGCCGCTCTTGTACAGTCGACTGAGGTTGTTACGACGCCAGCTACGACGACTAATGTCCTCGGCGCGACGCAACAATAAGCGCTCCACTGCAAATGTACACAGGTTGTTCCACTCTTCCACAAAGCTGAAATGTTATGCAAGTAAATAAATCTCTGAGTGCGGGAGTGTCCGGGCCATAAACACGTCGTGCTTCGCGCAAGAAGCGCTATTTGTGGAGGCGGCAAAAAGTGCCAACGCCATTTTCTATTTATCGAAGTGTAAAACGGTAAAAACATATTTATCTCTAAAAATCATAAAAGAACTTATTTAATAACAATTTTTGTAAACCATGGACAATATTTAATAACAATTTTTGTAAACCATGCTCGACAACGAAGTTTTAATTATAAAAATTTACAACAAAGTCAATTACTGACTATGTCTGAAATATAAAGCTAATACTCGTTATTTATGAAGTTTCGACGATCAAGTGGCACATTATATAGGGAGAAAAACATTTGCGCCCTACTGCTGGCAATATTTGAAGCGAATAATCGAATTATTGAAAGATGTGCGCAATTACAATTTCATATAATTCCTTAAATCCAATGCTTTTAATTTATAGAAACCCAACATCACACCTGTAATCCTCGAAGAAGTAGGCAGAGCAGTACACTCCCACGACTCACTAGTTATGTTTAAGTCCCACTATAGAATAGGGGGTGAGTCTGTTGTCATACACAGTGCACATATCAAGACTCCGAGCCACTATTAGAAGATCTAAGTCAGAAGAATCCAATAGTTCCCGACCCGGGGTTTCAACCCAGGCCCTCTCGTTCGCCAGTTGCGATTGCAACCGACTCGACCACAGAGGTAGTCACACGACCAACAAGGCAATTTACTACATAGGTACATTTAAATAATTGTAAAACAGTGTCAATTTATTAAACTCAATCAAAGGAACCATTTCATATTTTGAACAACTATGCACTTGTGACGATCGCTATACATTTCGGCGCTGATTATAACACACGTATTGACGGTCATAGTTTCTAGAACAATCCAGCACATTTACAAACTAGTGAACTACAACGAGGCAACGTCCCGGTCCCGAAACAACTCGCAGCCGAAACAAAGCACTGATGAAGCCTCATTCATGTGTGTTTACATAGAGCAAGTTTTAATTGAGTTTTTCCAACACCCTTCGTTGTTGATGGGCAAATGATTACTGTATTAATTTAGTATATTAAGGATAATATGATAGATAGTACGTGATAGTACGTGTTTAATCGGCACTACTATCTACGAATATGTGAGGTAGGTATAACTTATATGCATTCCTTAAACACAAACATATTCTTAGAAACAGCTCCGCTGGAAGTTTTTTGTTTAAATCCTCAACTTGTGTCATAGTTACGGTCTACTACAGAAATAGTTATTTATTTGTGTGCTCAATAACTTTTTATGGCCAACGATAATTGCATGTTGTACAACAATGTGTCGTTAATGCAAATGTTGACCATGGATCACCTATCTTGCCCAAATAGGTCAGACACTGAGACTACTACATAAGAGCCCGAGAGAAAATATAATAATCCTTGTTAAGTGAATGAGTGAAGCCAAACAATACATTCTGGAACCAATAAACTGTAACTGAACAACAATCCCGTCTTGAAGCGAACTCGACGGAAGTATAAGCGCTGATACAGCCTTATTCACTTATGTCCATGTTAAAGTTTTAATTGAGTTTTTCCTACACGCTTTGGTCTTCGATAGACAACTTGGTCATTGTTCACGTTTCATAGTCATTGTTGATCTTTCTGTTGATCGAATATTTTATTATTTCATTGATTAAGGTTAAATTAATAACCGTATAAAAAATCTGTAGTTATTATATTATACAAGATTTTTGAAAACCACATTAAACTTAATTGCTCTTTTAGTTTTGTGTCTGACAGTATTATGTTAACAAATGACCTAACTAATGTATGTTATGCTATTTTATTTTCAATAATCACGAAATCACACAATCAGATTGGCCGGCGGCTGCCACAGCAGTCCCAGCGACCTATATTTTAGTCACGAGTCACCCTGAGTCAATTACCGTTCACCTGGTAATCGAATCATAAGATATCGAATAGCCAGGTGAGGCTGGATAAGTTATTAAATATCGACGCAAGATGGCGTCGCATCGCAGTGAAGTAGCGCAGTCTAAATTTAATGCGTCTTTAACGTGCGGAACACGTGCGAGGCATATTGTGTAATTTTAATTTTGTACACGCATGAGCGGGGTACGGGGTGGAAGCAGGAGGCATGGAGGTATTTCACGGAACTAATTTAAAATTGCTCCCAGACTAACAAAATTATTTGCTACAATTTAAAATTTTATTGCCATATTTACAAAGTACAATATACAATTGCACAGATATTTTTCCTTCGGTATGTTCTAAAAAAATATTTTTCAGGAGCAAAGTGGCTCTAAAGCATACAGTAGCTATTTCATGTGAAAAAGATCGTTGTCTCAGGCAGGCCGAGAGCGCTCGACAGTGGAACAATGTGAATCAGTAACAAGCCTCTTGTTTACGTAGTGTCGAGTGCGCGTTCAGGCTGACGAAATGAAAGGGGTACGCAGAATTGGAGGCGAAAGTATCTCTGTACGTGTGCATGTGGGTGGCGACGTCGGTGTGTACTCACACAGTAGAAGTCGTGTTGGTGTGTATGAGGAAACTCATAATATAAAGTATTACAATTTCAGAATGAAATATATTCATATTTACGTTCATAAAGCATCGTTTAATTCCTAAGAAGTATTCGGGATCATGAATTTATCACATACAACAATAATATTATCATATATTATAACTGCCTCTTTTGTAGTTGGTTGCAAGCGCCACTGCCGATCGAGAAGTCCAGGGTTTAAAGCCCAAATCGGGCCCTATTGGAATTTACTAATTTAGATTTTCTAGTAGTGGCTCGGAGTCAGCATATGTGCCCGGTGTATGGCAATAGGCTTATTATCTATTCTATACTGTGACGTAAAGATATCTGGTAAAATATTTTAGTGTACTGCATTCCTTTGTCTTTCTCTTTGAGAATTACAGGTGTATATTTTACATATTCTAACAGATATTTAATCTAGAAAACCTTATGTCATCAAATCATTGAAGTCCAACTTAACGGAAATGTAAAATGAGATTTACATACACATATTCATTTCGTCAATTTAAGGTTATGCAGCGGCGGAATCGCTGGTTCAGGGTTCGCCCAGAGAACTGTCACTAGCGCCAACAGTAACGCCCACTTTTCCCGAAGACTGTAGTTGATGAAGACATACACTAAACACACGAGTCCTCAACTAAGATCTCAAAGTTTCAATCGAAACTGAATCTTGAATTAACTGTTTTATTGGAGCGTTAATATATTATACGGGTATGACTTGCAGCAGTCTCTATACGCGTGGTAGAATGCTTGTTACATCTATTAAACGAAGAAAGAATTTGTATAATGAAAAATGTTTTATCGTGCTTTTTAGTCTGACTTGTATAAAAAATTTAATTAAAATTTTTATTAGATTGAATAATGCTATTTGACAGAGAAACTTGCAAGTCACGAATAAAGAGTTAATACGGCTTGCGCTCGACGTTACTCATACTAAAACTGGTCATTACGACATGATTATAATTTCTCGAATGTAAAACATCTAAAAGGCTTAATATCATTTGATATTGATAATACTCTACAAGTCTACACTAATGACACCAATGAGTCTTAAGTGCGCAGTTAGGCTTTTCATGTTATTTTATTCTAATTATCACGTCTGCTATCTCCAAAGAAGTAAACAGAAGAGTGTAGTACACCTCCACATTTTGCCAGCTACATGGCGGGGGGGGGTCCCACCATAGAATTGGAGATGAGATGAGTACGCGTCAAATTTGTCAGTTTGTAAATTCAAGAAATTCCTATTACTCGATTGCAGGTTACATGCTAGACATAGACGTTTTGAAATGAGTTGCTGTAGTTTGGAGGCTTAAAAATGTTAATCGTTAAGCAATCGCACAAAAAAAAGGACAACCCCACTGAGTTTGTTGTTAGTTCATCTCAGTTGTGGGCGCGGCACGAACTAACGTAAACTTATCTATAATGACGTTTATATGTGATTGCAAATCCTATATAAACAAATGATTTTTGACTTTGACATTGTAACTATTGATATTTAATATTACATCTAGGGCACGTGTTTATAATTCGAACCTTTGTAAACAAAGGACTCAGTCGATAGCAGTAGTTCCTCACTGCTTTTTGTCCTGCTAGTCATGTTTTGTTTTGTTTATTTGTGTAAACCACTTTTTCCTAATAATTATGTCCTATGGGTAGCCCATCTTAATATTCCCCGCTGTACATAAATAATTCTTGTGATTTACTATCAAGTTTGACTTTGCAACCGAAGACCCACAATTCTGACGAAGAAATTATTATAATTCACGGGCTAATGTAGAAGTAAGAACTTCGTGCAACTATTTCTAACATAAAAAGTAGGACTACCTTATTCATTAAAAGTATTATATGCTCTTTAATAATATATCCAGACTTGGATCGCAATACTCTAATTTTTCCTAACTCAAACTGAATACCTAAACTATGACAAAGCCCCACTTCTTCTCAGAAAGAACCCATAGTCGACAGTGAAAAGACCAACTTTTGAAGATAATGATGCCGATGCCCTAATATATGAAGCTCAAGGAGTATAAAACTGAAATCTTTTGAATACAAATCTCGAATATAAACAGGTAGCCGTAAAGAAAATACTCAATATAATAATGTACATTTACAATATTTACGCGTGTGTTTGTGAAATTTAAAACTTCAGCGATAAAAATGAACATGGTGCATAGTTTTGCTCTGTCAGGAAGAGTTCAATATTTTGTTTAAAATAGCTGTGCAAGCTTTATATATAAGATGTATGTTTTTGGCGACCAACCAGTTGAAACTTGTTCCACAAAGACTTGAAAAGTCCAGAGTTCAAACTGAAGTTCACAAATGACACCGAGGAGACCGCAATAATTCACGGTCTGATGTCAAAGTTGGAATTTGTTGGAAATTTTTGCTCACATAAAAAGTGCTATTATTTTCCTCCCCCTTAAGACGTTCGGTTTCTTCAACTGGAGTGAAATTCGCACGAATCGTGTCGATAAAAATTGGGACAAAGTACAGAGAATTAATCAAACGGAACTTGATATGAAAACAAACGAGGACGTGCATAATAAGTACATTTTAATTATTAGGCATCTACTCTTGATTTTGTATATCAGTCACTCGACCCGGGATTGAACCTGGACCAAAGAGCAACTCAATTTTAAATGAAATTCACAAATATGTAGAACTTTCTATATAAAATACTCGCTATTATTTAAATTTTGCTAAATATATTTTTTAACGTCATGTACATATGTTAACACTACAATAACTTATTTATACTTGTAATAAATCTGTAGAGAGATCAATTCTGTACATGAAATATATTTCTAAAATAACTATCAGGGGGTGATTAGGGATCGATACTGATGCCAAAAATGCAATCAGTAAAATTTTTGTCTGTCTGTATAACCGCTATGGAAACAAAAACTACTCGACGGATTTTAACGAAACTTGGTACAATTATTTCTCTAACTCCTGAGCTGGTAATTGTATACTTTTCATCACGCTACAATCAATAGGAGCAGAGCAGTGAAGAAAATGTTGGGAAAAAGGGAGAAGATACTCCATTTTTTAAGCTTCCGTCGCGTGTGCAAGCTTAATGGTTAAAGCTACATAGAAATCATGTATGATGGAAATGTTCTCGTTAAAATTATATAAAAAATATCCCACGACAGCATATGCCTATCTTTTAATTACCCGTGCGGAGCCGGGGCGGGCCGCTAGTCATATCATAAAGCCCTGCCCGGACGCACAATACGCAGTGCTCAGTAATACGACACTGATTACGATACATCTCTATGCTCTCAGTTGTAACCTGTTTCCTGTACATTGGTCACAGTCTTCATGTACTGCTGACTCTCCCGTCAGCCAGTATCCGACTCGTTTTGTTAAAAAAATAAAATATGTCTCCCTGCTTCCACTAACATTCTTTAATGTTAATCTGTTACAAAGTACTTATTTGAAATTCTGAATTGAAATAGGTATATGTTTTCAAAGATTATTATTTATTTGCCAAACTGATAGATGCACAGCGAAATGAGTCAGTCTATTATAGCATCATCAGGTACCAGGTTCCTTCTCCCCAACTGGTTGGACATTGGAGCTCTATCCGCCCCGCTGCGACAGTTGCGACAGTTGCGACAGTTGCGACAGTTGCGACAGTAGGTATTAGTAGAATTAACTGGTCCACCTGTCTGCCGGGTACTATTAAAACTCTCTCAAAATTTCCCACAAAGTTTAACAACTATTATCGGGGTCTTAGAATAACTACTTAAAGTATCCAGAAGTATAACAATGCCTGAGACAAGTTTCAAGTAAAGGTTTCATATTTGTTGCTCAACGGTTAGATTGGTTGGAATCTGAAACCATGTCAACTACGTGTAACTTCGTAACTTCACGCGTGTAATCCCCGAAGAGGTAGGCAGAGGAATGCAGAATATTCCCACGTTTCACCGGTTACGTTTACGTCCCACTA
>DWEJ01003359.1:0-10503 GCA_018245835.1 Mysoria sejanus stolli | reverse complement strand
TAAAAACGTGAGACGTGGGAGTGTTCTGCATTCCTCTGCCTACCTCTTCGGGGAATATAGGCGTGAAGATATATATACTATAGGTGACCAATATAACTAAACTAATTTCGGACGATACCGACTATCACTGACTACACTCTAACATGTACTACATGAAGTAACATTACTAAATTTCCTATTCTAAGATTCATGATGCTCGTTCATATTAACTAAGAGCTCCACGAACCACAAATACTTATTAGAACTAACTGACTTGAACGGACTTTCTGCTTCAGTTCGAGGTGCGCTCCAAATACCGTAGGTATACTTGGACTTAGAACAAATTAAAATTCTCGCTCGTTGTACACATGTGTATGTCCAGTCTGGTAAAATTGTTACCGAAGGCGCAACTTTGTGTCCTAACAACAACGCGAATTTTGTGTCCTAAACGTCCTTGTTATCATTGATATATAACAATATGTACATTTGTAATACGCAAACGCATAAAAATATTAACTTTGTTACGTGTTTTGTCGTAGCACTGATCAGGAGGTCCCGGGTTCATAGCCCGAGTCGGGCACTATTGAATTTTTCTAATTTAGATTTTCAAGTTGCAGCTCGGTGTCTGGATATGTGCCCGGTGCATGGAAACAGGCTCACCAGCTATTCCAGAGAGGGACGTAACGTAACGTAACTGGTGAAACATGCGTGTGTTCTACATTCCATCTGCCTATCTCTTCGGGAATTACAGGCGTGATGTTACGTTGTGTATGTAAGAAACGTTAAAAAATTGTTTATGAAGTTAACCATTGCCATGTTAAAGCTTTAAATGATCTACTGACACATTGATAACGCTCTTAAATTGCCTTTGACACGTTGACATGTCGGTAATTTTTTTCCACGGTCGAATTATAGAAGTCATTATTATAAACAGCACAAATAATTTTCCATCGGAAACATTTACGTTACTTGAATTACATTTCACTAAGGACTAGCTCCGAATATTCCGGCCACGTTCGATCGATTTGTCGCGACTCCGTTCTCACGATTATCTTTCTTATAGTTTCAATGTTATATTTATTCCTACCGTTCTCTATAATTTTCTTTTCGCTTCACGCATTGTTTATGTAAAATAAATCGTTTATATCACGGATCGGTTGTCCCATTTGAATATTGGGTATGGTATCAAGTTTAATATATTATATCTACCTATTTGAATATAAATCGCACATTTAGGAGCAAGTTATCACAAGTTCAAGGTAAATATTTGGATGACACAGTATTACTTGACCTGCTCATTATTGTTATACACAATTTCTTTTTAAACTCGTTTATTGTCCCAGCAAAATGACATTTTTAATATATAATTATTTCCAGTAATTATATTGTAATTAATTTTATAAATTGATTTTAAAATGCATTATATGAATTTAATGTCTATTCAGTTTATTGGGAGATATTAGTTTTTCTCTTTAAAATATAATGTAATTTTATTTAAAATCAAATAACAAAATAGTTTTTTTTATATATAGACATTCATTAAATTTTATTGGATCATCAACATTAGGGTTTGATTTAATCTTTTAATTTCATTGTAGTGTTTATGTAATATACAATAATTATATAACGTAACTTCACGCTTGTAATCCCCGAAGACGTAGGCAGAGTAATGCAGAACACTCCCACGTTTCACTGGTTTCGTTTACGTCCCACTATGGAATAGGTGGTGAGTCTATTGCCATGCATCGGGCACATGTCCAGACTTCGAACGACTACTAGGAAATCTAAATTAGAAAATTTTGTAGTGTTCGAATCGGGAATCGAATCCGGGACCTCCCGATCGGCAGTCGCACTTGCAACTGACACGACCAACATATGAATTATAATTACAAATCCAGATTTCTATCTTATGAAATCATAGCAAATGTACGTTTCTTACTGTTATCAAGCAGCTGTTAACAGTTAACACCTGTATTCCACTCACACATTCCTACTTTATATACATACTTAATCGTGACAGTATTAACATTGTTAGTGTATAAAAATGAACAACATAATCTGTGAAGACTGGTATTTTTAAAATGACTTAATAACTTCTTTAGTGTGTAACAAGTTATAATCGTTATGCAAATTTGTCAATTTACACGATGCACCTGTACAATGCCACCTTGAATATACATATATAGAATTTGATTGGCTGTTTTCAAAGATACGAATTAAAATCAGTGTACGAGCAAAGTTGTGGGATTTAAAAAATTAAAACATATACTCATAGTATATTAATTAACATATTAAAAGATATACTCATAGTACACTTAACATATTAAAAGATATACTCATAGTACACTTAACATATTAAAAGATATACTCATAGTACATTTAACATATTAAAAGATATACTCATAGTACATTTAACATATTAAAAGATATATTCATAGTACTCATAGTATATTAGTATAGATGATTTAGATTATAAAGTACAAAATATAATAGTTTCTTGACCTTCTCCCTGTCTATTATTCCATTCTATTCGGATTTACGCTTTTAAGAAATTTTTGCATTCCTGCGTACAATTATGTTTTGTTTCAATATTTTAATTAGTATCTTATTAGTATCAATATTTAGGGATTTTATACAAATCATTACGGTTAGTTAATAATAAATATTTATTATTAACGCTCGACCAAGTAAATAAATAAAAAAAACTTTACGAAATGTTAATCTTACACATGTTTCAACGATCATCGAACACATATGTTCGAGAATATGACGTACATTAGTGCGAAAATAATTTCATTTGGATTTTTTTGGTTATCATTAAATAGCAGTTCGTTTAACGATAAATTAAAGCCTCCATATCGCACCTCTGGCGCGGTCGGTCACCGCCGCTGCGCTCGACCTCGCCCTTCGATTGACCATCTACCGTCATATCATTGTCATTTATGAATACCTTTTTTTTGCAAGAAGTTTCTAGAATAAAGGTAGTAATCATAGTGCAGATTTGACTTCGTATGCTTCAAGTTTTATTCAGTATGTATTCTGAAAAACATCTCTTCGTAATGATTATATTACAGATACGAATTTTTTCGTGTTTAATTATCGCCATTTTATTCATTGCTAAGTACCCACGTTTATAATAACAATGAAATTGAATCTAAAGGGTTTAAATTTGAATTTTTAACGCGTCTCTCTAACTTCTTTTGTTTAACAATCGGAGACGGGTTTGGTCTCTATATCAGATGGGTTAAGATCGGACTTTACCCCGTTGACGAAACTTCACACGTTTTGGAGAACATCGTGAAGAATCGTTTTAACGAATTATATGTATATCTGTGGTTTGAGTGAAATAATGACTGTTAAGATATAAAGACGCTGTGCTCAGATATTTCGAGATGTCACAGCGTGGATTAACGCCGGTCCAAATATTAATTCGGGTACGTATAGCTTGGACGTATAAACATTCAAATTATAATAGTGGTAGCTACCTGCGAAATCATTTCTGAAACTTAAAAACTTAAAATATTTCAACCGAGAACTTTATTATTTTAGATGAAGATTTAAAAACTAAATAGTCTTTACCCAAGGTTCGATTCAGGAATAAAAAAAAATTCATATCAAAACGTATTAATTTTTCAGATAGTATCAAAACTACATTTTCAGATATTGGAAATTATTTTGATTATTCTTGTTACATCAGAGCAGCTTGAGGTCCTAGGGTTCTGGCCGTTGCTAACATAAGAATTTATCAATGACAATCAGGATAAGTTACAAACAGATATGACTGTGAGCTACATAGAAACTTTGCTTCTGTAAGTGGTTATAGTGAAAGAAATGGTACATATTGTTACCTAAGTAACGCAAGGTCATATTCGAAGGTGGCAGGGTCGAAATGCGGATGGCTGGCGATGATCTGGACTCGCCGCTCCGCGAAGCCGTAGGGCTCGTCTTCGTTCGCGAGGTCGTGTTCCCCGAGTCTGACCAGCAGTTCTGATGGTGGGACACTGGAGAAAAATGTTAGATATGTTTTATTTTTTGGTAATATTATAAATATATATAAACATTGTATAAAAATAGGGTTAAAACAAAATAGGTTTTCTGTAGGTATGATCAGTCTAAAATGCATCTTAGCCGTCCATCTGGCGGGATTATGGTAAAAATTATTTAATTTATATGAAATAAAAAAAAAGATTTACAGTTCGGCCATAGACAATATCTCCCCAAACATTTGCTACTGTATGAATCAGTAATCAAGATGAAAATTGGTTTATTTGCTTGAAGCATCGCTTTATAACTGATGTTGAACTTTCGATCGACATCATCAAAATTCTCACTGACAGACTTACCTAGTTTTTTCCTCATCAAACAACCTTCCTCATCCCGGTTCGTCAGGTTCAAGTTTTATTGCTGATTTTTTATCACACGTAGGTATCTATGCATTAAGATCAGCGCATAGTCAAGCGGTCGGGTTTTTGTTGACGTTACAATTAGGTATTTAATTTAAGTATGTAATTATGGCTGTTTCTTTGAAAACATATCATTTAATATATTGCTTATAAATTGTTTTATTATCTGTATAGGTTTTTTTGGTGCGAATTGTCTGACAGTCTCTCGTGCATTTCATGTAGTAGATATTTTGATTTATTTTAACAGGTTCCTTCTAATATATATTCATGGGTATTACTGATTACAAAACTATTTGCCATATTGTATAATTCTTTGCCTCTATACTTAATATAAGTTCGTTACCATTGAAATCGAGATGAATTAAAATCTATGAGCAAGCACATAGGAATGATAATAATGATAGAACGTAAAAGTATTACAACTACTATGGTAACATAAAAAAGTGACCATGAACTGGTCCTAGTCCTGACAGACCATAGAGTGGTGGTGCTTAAGTTTTAACTGGTATGATATCGTGATGACCATCCGGTAAACTACAACAATATAATTAAATCTGGCGATAACACACACACACACGGCTTTCAGGGCCCTGAGTAGATATAGCATATATTGTGATCAATAGACTGATAAACTACATACTTGTTATATATACTTTCTATTTAGAAATCCGTATGTATTGATACAGGAAATAATTCTTCAAAAACCAGACCAATCAAGCACTAACTCCTGCCCAGTACCCATCAAGCAATCGATCAGAAAGTCGGTGCAAGTATTACAGTATATAATATAATATAATGCATGCATAATATAATATAATGCATATATGTACTCAC
This sequence comes from Mysoria sejanus stolli, assembly GCA_018245835.1. Taxonomy (NCBI): domain Eukaryota; kingdom Metazoa; phylum Arthropoda; class Insecta; order Lepidoptera; family Hesperiidae; genus Mysarbia; species Mysarbia sejanus. The sequence continues at coordinate 5,287 of DWEJ01003359.1, read as the reverse complement.
TGCTCGACGCAGTGCGCCGCGGTGATCGCCCAGTTCTCGTTGAGCAGCGCGGCACCGCACTTGTGCAGGTAGGTGGAGGTGCGGTACTGGCGCAGCGAGATCTGCCACGGCCACTGGCCGAACGCCGACTTGGTGCCGCCGACGATGCGCGCCTGCGGCCACATGCGCCGCCCGCACACTGCCAGCACCAGCAGCGTCGAGTTTATTAACATCTTCACACTCCTTTATCGATTTTATGCTATATCGATTCTTTTTTCCTATCGATTTAACACTATCGTATGTAACATTTTTCACACATAACGCATAGTTTAAAATGTTTCTGGTGACATTGGTCGCACTGTGAATGAGTTGGGTCGCTCGTAGATACCGATTTTGTTTTTTTTTTGTTCACATATAACTGATGGTTTTTTTCAGTTCGAGTTTATGCACTTATTCTATAGTGTGAATTTTACGAATGCAAAATTCCTTTAAATACAAAATAAAATATGTTCTTTTTAAACATGTCTTTATTTCGCATTGTTAAACGTATTGACGAATGTCCATATTTTTTACACCAAAATAGGATAGAGGTGAATCAAGTATAATTTTTCGCTGAAATTTGAATGTTTATTTTTATTTCAGTCAATATTTTAATAACTTGGATTTTATAACTCTAAGTCCTTAAAATATATCAGTAAAAATCCAATTGAATCCAATATTCAAATAAATTTATACAAATGATTATGATTTTTACTAGCGATATTGATCGTTGATCATTACAGTTATAGCTTGTGTCTGTCTTTCAATGAGTCCAATTGTAACACAAAGATCATATGTTAGTTCCTGCTGAAGAACTGCAGTCTAACGTTATGTTGTGTGAAATGTTAAGCTGAATTCGGTTTTTCTTGTCATCTGACTAAAACGCGATTATAAATACAGATATTAGTAACGCTATGAGAATAGGATGTTATTATTTTTATTAATGCAACGTCACGTCTGCTTCTTTCAGAGTAAAGAGAATGCCAAATATCTCTATCTTTCTAAACCGGCCTATTCCTCCATACATTAATTACTTCATACACGCACGCCAGCATGAGATTAAACGCTATAGGACGTTTGTTAACAAATTAACAATTATTGCTATATGGCAAAGCTATATGTAATCGAACATATCTATGTGCAATTATCGATGAATTTTAAACTTAGAATCAAACTTGATTTGATCTTTGGTAACTAGTTATATTTGTAAATAGTGTAAAGACAAAAGTGATTTAGGCTCATCGAAATGGCAAGATTTATAAGTTATTACAAGTTAAGTGTCTTCTGTTTAAATATCTACGTCGTAAGTTTCATTTAAAAATATTTTTTATACATAGTTTTTACGCAAATATGTTGTTGTTTAATGATAGAATTTTTCAATTTTCACTTTAAATATATGTATTGAAGATTATATTAAAATATTATTTTTTTAATCAGTACATGTGAACTATATAACGGTACGTTACATATAACAGAAACGTCTGTCTCACTGTCTGTTTGTTCTGGGCAATCATTGAAACGGCTGAACTGTGTTCAACGAAGTTTTGTCTAACAGATGTATTGAGAAGTAACTTAGGATATTCTTATTTCAGAAGAAGTTTTAGGATTTTGTACAAAAAAATAAAACCCCTAAAATTATTTGACTGGACCGGTTTTGGGCGGGACTTTCACTGACAGATAGCTGATATGTAATAACATGTAACTAAGGCTAATTTAATTTTCTGGCATGCGAACAAAGTCGCGGGAATAGCTAGCTCTATACTTATAAAATAACAGTGACAGAATCAGAGTCTTAATACTGAACAATTAATTGCATATTTTTATTATTGATAAAAAGTTTATCTGGTTTTTTCACCAAATATTCTTAAATCAAATAATATAGAAATGAAGGAATTACTAGGATAGATATTTGCTTGCACTAATTTTTTTGATACCCTAAGGCCAACGTCCGTTTTTAGCGCAGCCTCGCACACAGACAACATTTAATGATATTAATGAGATACAGTTACGTGTTTGCAGTCGATAAACTGGTTTCGGTTCCTCTTAATAATTATCAAACAAATTAAAAATTATTTTATTCACACCCACAGTGAAAACATAATTAAATATTACAACTTCTTATTGCGAACGCACTCAATCACTACAATAAATTTGACAACACGCATCATATTTTTTTTAATTAATTTGCCACTGCATCGTTGTCATTTAGCGACAAGCACGTTATTGCTACGGCACAAAATTAATTTTGTTTTTTTTTACACGTAACACTAGCTACTTATTTTTTTAAATTCGTGAGCGAACGCGACACAGTGTGTAGTTTTGTCTCAACGGTCAGCCGCATACTACTCTTTGTCTCATTTCTCAATACAAGGACCTTTTTTATTATTGTTTGAACGCTCCTCCTGTGTAGTAGTTCTTTGACCTGCAGTGTTTTCGCGTATAAGAAATCAAGAAATAAAACTATTGAATACCTAACTGTAGTCAGTTTAACATACTTTTATACATGAATGTTTAACTTCGTGGAAATCACGCTTCCTCGATAATTTGTTTGTGAAAACATAATATTTAAGGAATATATACTGCTATTAAGCCTTTTGTTTAAATACATAAGATGTAAGATAGATTTAAAAGAACCGATTAGGTTTCATGTCAGTTACCAAGGTTTGACTGAAGAACCAACCTGATAATGACGTTACTGTGATAGTACTACGTAACGTGACAACAAGATAACAACAACAAAATAATTTTGGAAATCTTACTACACTCCAGCAACATAATGGAACTCTAACCGGCATGCCCAGCGTGGGGACTTTGGGCATAACCCATCAAGAAAGGCCTATGTCTAGCCGAGGACTGCAATTGGTTGACAATAATGAACATAATACCTATCTTATCACAATAAATATTATTAAATACCACCACGCCACAAATGCACATACAAAAACGTGCATTATATACATGGTGGGCAGAGACTACCTAATACCAAATATCCCTATACTTACAGACCTAATGTTATAATTTATAAATATATAAAAACATAGACCATTCTTTAAACATAGGAATTTGTATCTAAGTACCTATTAGTAACGGTAACCTAGTAACCTAGTAACGGTAACCTAGTAGTAACGGTACATATAAAGTGACTGATGTAGAGCGGGAATACTGCACGCCTGAACCTACCCCATCGGCGGAGTGCAGGCGTGACGTTATGTACCTAAGTGTCGGTTCATACAAGTTCACAATAACAATCCAGTAGCGGTGTCGTCTCACTAGCAGTAAGCGCTGAAGGTCCCGCTGCGGTTACCAATGTTATAACCACTGAGCCATGTAGGCCGTGTTGTAACCGCAAACGGGATTTCTATAACGTACGTGTAATATCATGTACTTTCTTACTTAATATTATTGCTCACTTATTATTTCGTATCGCAGTACACGTAACACCACGCCTGTAATCTCCGAAGAGGCAAGCAGAGGAGTGTTGTGTACGTCTAGGTATCGCCAGTTACGTTTACTTTCCAGTATAGAATGGGTGATGAGCCGATTACCTGACATTGTATAACTATTACATTTTAAATTTTAAATAAAACTAACTATCGTATCAAATAAATGTTTATCGCCTTGTTTACCTATCTAGGACCCGACTTTGTAATTGTTTATTAGTGGTCCTTCACGTCGTATAAACAAACTACAATATTTCGTGCTTGTGAGTTTGGTGATTATCGTTATCTGCGAGTTTGATCAAATTTAGACTATCCTTTTTGTTATACGGTCGATATGAACAAATTCCAAAACTTGGAAGGTTTTTTTTTATTTTTGTCTGCTGATTCCCCTTATGTTTATCATTCTATAGGGTTTGTGTTGTTCGATTTTTTGTATCCATGGAAACCATTCTTCAGGGAGTTTTTAGACGAACTTTATGCGAGACGCTGTTATTATTATTTCAAGAAAACGAAATATTTTGATTTACATCCGGGCCCTGTTTATATTATGATAATACTGTTCATTATTCTGTATTACAATATTTATTATTAGAATTCTACAATATCGTATACATTCAAATTATAATTTGTCAAATTGCATTTTAAATAGAAATTAACCGAATTAATTCGAATTCGAACAATCGAACATGTTCTAAATACGAAAAGTATCTGCGAGATATATTTCACTGTCATAGTATGATAATGCTTCGCAAATCTTACTTAATCCCATTACAAAACAATACAATAATCCCTCCTCATTCAATAACCGACGCGGAAGTGTTCCCAAGGACTGTAATTATGCTGTGACGACTTAATCACACGATTGTTAATGGCGGTACTTTTCGCTGTGTTGCTGGCCAATTTATTATTGCAATATTTATATTATTGTTGCCATGATATGTATAGTTTTTTAGAACACATTAAGAACCAAACAATACAATTGACAGACAAAGTTACTGATGATCTGTTTGTGTATAATGTACATATTGGTGTATCATGTGTCTAGGCTATCGCTAGGTCAAACATTGCACTATAAACGCTACATTGGGATAGACCATTGTCTATAATGTGAGGCAGTGTGAACATTGCCTTATAACGATATTAAAACGTATTTGTGGCACCTGAATCATTAATTTACATTTTAAGTTACATAGCCGGTTACACAAAGATATAAGTAAAACAACTGTGATGAAAGTCCGCAATGTACTGCGAACGTCTTTGACAGAGCAATTCAATATATATTATGTAACTTGAATGCATCTCAAAGTATTAACTTGAAGGTATTAAATATTTATAGTTTATACATTGACTTGTTCGATTTGGCGCGAATGCCAAAGCTGATCAAGAGATCCAGAATTCAAATCTTGTGTGGAGCACCCTTGGATTTTTCTAACATAGAAACTGTGTGAATATAACTAGTGAAATGTGGGAGAGTACCATACTACTCTGTTTACCTCTTCGGGGAATACAAGCGTAATATTACGTTCTATATGTATTTACATACGTACATATATAAAATAATGATTAACACTAGCAATAATGACATCGCAAATTTTTTGTCCCGAACGTGGATATAATTGACTCTAATAATTAATAGTACATTATGATATTGTAGCAAGAATATGAACTATTGTAGCATTCATACTATGTATTAGAGATGTAACGTATGTCACTTTTTGAACATTCGCGAATGGTGAATGCGAATGTCTGCTACCGACATTCGCGAATGCGAATACGAATATTCAGTTTTTGATAGAAAATTTCATAGAAGAATTACTTTTTGTTTGTTT
>DWEJ01003358.1:0-10505 GCA_018245835.1 Mysoria sejanus stolli | reverse complement strand
TGTGTATTTCACCATACAGATTGCTTGAAAGCTCTTTTGCTCCGATATGTTTTGTTAGATTCATTCCTTTCCTTATTTCGTGGATGTCTAAATATTTTTTAAAAGCAAAATTAATTAATCGGAGTTAATTACAAATTCACTTTTTCTGTGTATTGAAGGTCCCCCACCCTGAACGCATAAATAAATACGGACAGTTATCATATGGGCCACTGCGGGAGGGCTCACAGGTTTGTCCTTCTATCCTCATTGGTGTTTGTGTTCCCCTTCCTCTTCCTTTACTTTAGGTCTGTCTCTGTCTTTAATTTAACTTACTATTTTATTAGATTCTGCTAATTTTTGTTTAGTTGAATTACTTATTAAACGTTCAATTGCAGCAATTCATTAAAATGCCATGATCTCATCAAGCAGTGAAATATAATTAGGTATTTTAAAAATTATATGTGTTGATGCAATATGATCGTTGTGTGCACTTTTCATTTCTTATCTCTCCATTATAGTTTTATTCACCTTTTAATGTATAATTTGTGTTAACATTTGTTTATCAGCACATGAAAGTAAGAAAGTCACATTTATGTACATTTATGAATTCACGAATACTTCAGAAAGCTTGAGCTAAAGCCTCTGCAGTTAATACCCTGTCAGTATTAACATTGTTTCACTTGATTTTCACTGTTTTATTCATTACTCGATCTGAATTGAGGAACAATTTATTAGTCTCTAAATTAATTGATAGTGATACTAGTTTATAGTAAGTCACTGAAGATCGTTACAAGTAAATTATAACAAAGTGTCATATTATGTGATATTTAAATCTAACAAAAAAAACAAATTGTGATGATATTTTGAATGGAATATGATTATGATAGACCAAATAAATGAAAGTGTTAAATTTGTGAGATTATTTTTGCATTATATGATTATAATTTGGTTATTTGTGGGCATGATACTTCAGGCTTCGTTGTCTCTACCTGGTTCGCCATTCAATTTGCGGCGAGGGTCACGAGGGTCGCACCAAATGGCTTTGAGGCCGAACGGAAGGTCGAGATATCCGCCCGGCGCTGATCGGAAACCTCTCGTGTTATCGACATATCTGGACGCTCAAGAACACCTGCCATACGCCGACGATTCGAACGCTGTTACGCCGATGTCTGAAGAAAACGGTGCTATTATTATACCGGTCTACTATGCTAATTTAGGTTTGTTATTACAATTCTAAGTATATAAGTTTCTAATTTTCGCATATTTGACATTTGTATGTACTTTGTTTTTCTTATATCTATACAATGTCATAAATTCTCTATTTGTCATTAATACTCTAGTGTCATTAATCGACTGCTCTCTATTAATGATACGTTCTGTATTTGTATCTACCATTTTTTTTAAATTAAAGTATTGTGTTAATCCTATCGTTTGATTACATTCTTAACATTGATTGTATTTGAATTGATCGTTTATAACTATCAATCATTGTAAGCGGTTTACGTTATCGTCCTAATTGACAATAAAATATTATACATTATATAACTAATCAATATACATAACAGTTATACTAAAAATATATGTGTATGCACAGTAATAAGTAACACTCGAAAACGGATGATTTTTTTAAAAACATATGGATTGAAGATATCTTATTTCGAAATAAATAAATTCTTTTTTTATTGTTGATTTTGTTTTTGTAGGTTCCCGACATTCTTCATATACGTCTCACCAGTCGCGACTGTCGTACACGTCTCATGGCGACCTCTTGGGTGGCAAAGCTCAGACGAAGGAGGCGCGCCTGCGAGGGCGGTCCGCCTCCAGGAACCACAGCGTGACGTCACAGCCCCACGCGTACCCACTGCCACGTCAGGACTCGTCGCTTGCGTCCAGACCACTCAGAGAATATGTAAGTGTTAAATATGGAACGAATCAAACGAATAAACAGATGAATACCTGTTTTAAAAACTGCTATTTATATAGACACGAGGTGTGAAAAATAGCTGCACATATTGTATACATGTACATACATATATGAGGAACGCCATTTTTCAGATCTAATGTGATCTAATACCTTATCATATTTATTGTAATTAACAAATACAATTTCTTTAACCGTCTTCGATAAAATTAATATACATCACGATATAAAAAAAAACTTTTATGTGTGTGTATGGATATAGTGAGACAAATAAATAAAACCATGCTACATTCAGAAAGGATTGATATTGGAATGGCATTATATACATATATTGGAATATTCCCAGTATGTGGCGGTAGGTTCAGCCTCTATTCCATGGATGGTATGACGTCATAAAAGAGACGTGGAAGTACTACTCTGCTCTTCTCATGCCTTCCGGGAACTCAAGGCAAGATGGGGTTATGTTATGTTATGGATTACTTTATGATGAACAATTTTTTTTACATCCCTTTTTAACGTACTACCGTTAGCTTTTTAGAATGAGAGGTTGCCTCCTAGAATGAGGGGTTGAGCTAAAAATAGACCACAGTTAATAGTCTGTACTTCATAATTTCCAGGAAGTGAGCACAACAGAATGCACAGACGAAGCGGGCAAAGTACTGAAACCTTCGAGTGATAATCCTTTTATAGAATCATCGCAACAACCCAACGTAGTTGACATGAGAGGTGAGAAATGTAGCTTTACACATACTTGTGCGCATAAGCCTCGTGTAATATGATTAAGTGTAAATTGACGAGTAACGTGTGCATATAATACTAAGATTAATATATTAGTTCACCGACCAGCTGGTCTAGTGGCTAGTGAATCCGTGACTACTGTTTGGGGGTCGTGGGTCGTAGTCCCATCCAGAAGAAAAAGATATATTACGAGCACAAGTACATATATGTGTAAATTACAGGTCGTCTAATTATCATAATACAGCTCCATTAACGTTTATTTTGGTACCAGATTGCCTTGTGGCGAGGTGTCCCAAGATATTATTAATATATAGCAATGTTATAAAAGTATACAATTACAATTTCAGATGTAATGGTTCTAAACGAAATTATTGAGCAGGCCGGACGACAGAGTAGAGCCAGCGAACAAAATGGTATGCCGCACACACGTAGCTCCGTACTCGTTACTGTTGAGATAATTTACAAAATAATATTGTCAATTGCTAATTACTGTCTTGTTGCATTTCATTTTTTGTTATTTCATTTGTTTCTTTTCTCAATCTCAATGTGCTGATTTAAATTTTGTATAATAATTTCGGTTTTTATTAGTCTCCAAATATTTGTAATGTTTTACTCGTGCCACTACGAACGTAAGAACAGAGATCGATGTAACAAACACACACACACACACAAACCGAAGACAATGACACTACACTCACAATACAACACGCTGTAGGTATTTGCTCATTATGCGATAAAATGGCATAATTGGCAAAATTAACCATATTTATGTGGGTGTCATTTATTAATAAAATGCAAGGGATGTTGACTTAATGCACCTGCAATACAACCTTTGCTAAGAAAAATGTTCCGCCAATAATTCTCTTACACCAGAATACTTTGTAACAAATAACGAATCGTCTTAGCGCAAGCGAATTCTAATGTATTACTTTTACCATAACAAACACCCGAGTTCTGGTAATGTGTTACTTTTACATTAACAATCGAGTTTTGAACACTAGACTGCTATAGAAATATTAAAATAATGTATATTAGCATAATGTATAATAGCATTTTTCTTAGACAAAACTGCAAATAAGAAGCAATATTTAGTTATGTACATGTACATGCCTAACGCTTACCTACATGTTCACGGATTGGGCTGAATTACTACACTGACAGATTTTGCATCGTGTGAGACCCAATAAAGTCACATTTAATGGACACCATAGAATTAAAAAATGAATGTACGACGACATTGTTAGTCTATTCACAATCCATTATTATCCACTAAGTGCAATGCGCATAAGTTATTCTCATGTTAATCCCTTCTTGTTATCACGATCTTTGCATGTGTATTTTAATTTTTTACTTTGTAAAATTAGTGCCATTTCTGCATGTCGTGTGTTACGTAAGACTGTAGCGTCGTTTATTGAACGGTAAACGTCTCGAAAGCCGTAAGCTGTATCCCTTCAGGCAATACTAAATCCAATGCAACATAATATAGACATGTCGCTTGCTTTTGTCACGTGCTATATTTGATGATCACGATATTCATATTTTTTGGTCCTTCCGTGAAACGTTTGTGGAAATGTTTACTTGCATCGCCGTCGTCGCTCTCATTATTGCGTTTGCATAGATAAGTGAAAAGTATTGATGCAGTACGATAATCGGTCACACGAAAGCCACTACCCGCTGATGGTTTGATTTGGAACGCACCGTGTTGTTACCTGGCACATTGTAGACCGTTTGGTATGCGTGTGTTGTTTCTCTGGTACAAGTTATAATGTCACCGGTCCGCGCGCCCCTCCCAAAGGTAAATGACAGCCAGTGAAATTTCAAAAAATATGAATATTGGATTTACGATTCTACCAATATGCATATTGGCGCTGACATTTCTAATTCTAAATGCTATTCAGTTGACATTTTATGTTTTCAATTAAAATTGCTAATTGGTTATGTTTTTGTGATTTTTCGGGCCAATATAAGAGTAGACAAAATAATGAGCGAATACTAACAAAATTATTTCTCTCTCTCTCTCTCTTCAACACACACACACGCAACCCGGTAAATGACACAACAGTGTCGGTATACTACTTCCCAACAGCGGAAGACGATGAGGACGGACCGACATTCAAGGAAAGGCTCCTCGAATGCCTCATGAAAGGGATAGACTTGTTCTGTGTGTGGGATTGCTGTTGGTTGTGGCTGGAGTTTCAAAGATACGTGGCGCTCCTGGTGTTCGATCCGTTCGTGGAACTGTTTATCACGCTGTGCATAGTGGTCAACACGCTGTTCATGGCGTTAGACCACCACGACATGGACAGAGACATGGAGAAGGCACTCAAGAGCGGCAATTACGTAAGTATTGAACACACACATTGTAAGTACACTTGTAGAAACTAATTGTGATTTGATTTTAAACGTTTCGTTTACAGTTCTTCACAGCCACATTTGGCATAGAGGCAACATTAAAATTAATAGCCATGAGCCCAAAGTACTATTTTCAAGAGGGTTGGAACATTTTTGACTTTATCATCGTGGCCTTATCACTATTGGAGTTGGGACTTGAAGGCGTTCAGGGTTTGTCTGTATTGCGTTCATTTCGATTGGTAAGTTTCAGCATTTTTTTAAATATTTATAATCAGTTGAAGTATGTAAGATGATAATTATATTATGCGTACTTTAAAAAGATCAAACAATACTAATACATGAACAATTGACACAACTAACATGGACTTTATGAGGTACAATGTATTTTTATATATATGTGTAATATATAACATATGAACTCAAACAATGAACATTGTATTTACACTAATGTAACGCATGTACACACCACAGTTATGTAATGATACAAATATGTATTTATGTTTACTGGATATTTTCAGCTGCGTGTATTTAAACTGGCTAAGTCTTGGCCGGCGCTAAACCTTATTATATCCATAATGGGTAGGACCGTGGGAGCTTTAGGGAATTTGACCTTTGTACTTTGCATCATTATATTCATATTCGCTGTGATGGGAATGCAGTTGTTTGGGAAAAACTACACAGGTTCTATTTGAAAGAAAATTTAGCATCTCTAAGAAATTAAGGCTTGTGATTTATCAGCTTTCCACTCCCGAATATCTTACACAGGGCTTTGATTGATTATTTCATGATGGACCGTGAGTCCACGCTGTGGCTTTATAACACGGAATGTGGCGCCATCACTCGAATGGGCCTGAGTCGAAACACAGTTATAAAGCTATATAACACGCAGCTTACGATCATAAACTATAAGCTTTGCATCAAGTAACATAGATTGACATGCAGCTTTGCTTTGAAGGGTATTTCGCATCAGGCCAATTACTGATGGGATCTATGTTGTGCGCCCAATCCTCGGGTTACATGACCAGGCGTGAACATACAGATGTCAAATTATATAATTAATACATATCAATTGAACATAAACGATGCAAAAGCTCTCACAAAGTTAAAGTGTTACATATATCCCACTCATACAGAAATATATCAATCAATGCACATCTTGTCATTGGTTACTGAAGCACACATTTGCTAATATTAGTAAGTAAGCAGATCTAGAATCACTCTTCTTATTCTAATCGATAGAAACATTGTGTGGTCCTCCTTCCCCGGTACCGTTTGGCGTGTGATAGTGTACAGTGTGCCTAGTTCCTTACGTTGATCCGATAGTATGAGTGATTTTGGATCCCTAGAGAAGGGTGCCGCAGTAGTCTAGGTGACGCGTAAGGGTGCTTGTGTGACGCCTTGTTTCACAATTTGTACTTGCAGCTTCGAGTATTCAAATTGGCAAAGTCGTGGCCCACACTTAATTTACTCATCTCTATAATGGGTAGGACGATGGGTGCCTTGGGCAACCTGACCTTCGTATTGTGCATCATTATTTTCATATTTGCCGTGATGGGTATGCAACTATTCGGGAAAAATTACGTGGGTAAGTGTAAAATTGGTGGGATGGTGTTGCATGTTCGTTGGTGTCTGATTGGAAGTTAATGTTGGGCAGCCGGCTCGGCCCTTCAGTCGATCTATTTCTGAAAATTAATTCATTTTATTGATATAACGTTCAAACAATGTGTCCTGTACACTTTGCCCATGATTGGACAAATAACTTTATGTTTATTAAACTTCACAACAAAAATTTTGTAAAATTACCAAAAAATACCAATATTTCGAGATAACAAGTACACCGGTGAAGTTTAATATAACCATGATGATATAATGAACTAATATAATAAACTTGCAATTGTCAATGTAGAAATAAATTCACTGAAAAATGTGGTAAATATTATATATATGGTACGCGAAACAGTCGTACGCCAGCGAGTAATCCAATTGTAATGTTTCCACATTTGTGGTTCGTTCAAAACGGGTGTGGTTAAGCGCGGCGATGAATAAAACATTTTTTTATTACGATTCTAAACAAAATCGTTTAAAACCGATCTGCATATAAACTAGTTTTTTTAATTTGTACATTAACTATTGAAGAGTTGATGCTAATTTGATATATAAAAACAAATTAACTCGCATAATACGCCGTTGATCAGTCGTTTCGAACGAGCCGTGGCCGGGCCTGATGTCTTGTTCTAATAGTGACCATTGTATTGATGTGCGTCACATATTTATGCTCATGTCCGTTAGACGATTGGCAAGAACCGATGTGACCTTTCCAAGTGAGCCTAATAATACCCTTGAGTATATTACGATATATATGTATTATTGTTTTAAAACCCCCGCAAGGCGCCTCACTTGCCAAACACTATTAGATAGCTTTTCTGACTTAACTTTTCCCTCTTAGCATTGTCGAGTTACTAAGAAAAAATCTTTTAAATCTTATATAAGCTACTATTATTAAAGTTCTCTTGTCAAAGTTAATTTTTCTTGTCTCAATCAATATATTTACCCGCATTTGCATGTGTATTGTGTATGTCCTAACTAGTCACCAGATCATTTAAATTTGTTGTATTTTTTAAGTGATTAATAGAAAAATGCACTAAGTTCTAGTAAAATGTAGTGTGCTAGCTTAAGTATCTATTATATAGTAATTGTTGCGGGGATTTCGTATGTTGAATACATAATGGTAGTCGCGAAATACGCAGCCATTATAAATGAGCAGTGACCGTCAAATTATCCGAGTACCATGAGAGACTATTAATTGACTAGACGTATAAAAATAAAACCGACTGCGCAGTAGTTTTTACATTTATTTCAACGTTTAATTGTTTTTGTGTGATTATAAGAACTTGTTTGTTGTCTGATTAAAGAATATTGCACGAAATCCCTGCATTTGTAAAGCCCAATTGAAGTTCTATTGTTGCTACTTTAATATTATAGAATTCTATTATTTAGCTCGTAAAATATATGAGCTCTATTTAAAGTATTAAAATTAAAGACTTATAGTTCTATATGAATCAAGGACAAAATAAATTTCGCAATTTAATTCCTACCAGTGTACTTACGTATCGAAATTTAATATACATACCTACTTCTAATGTAACTTTAACACAATTGGTCAGTTATCGTAAAATAATGTTAGTTTTGTGTAAATATTTTCCAAAATTAACCACAAAGTGTCGTGTGCTTTTGGATTCGTTTGCAAACAGCACCTTTGATAAACAGCAGTTGTAATTGTCTTTGGCATTAATCTTAACTGCTTTTAGCTGCTAATGTTGTATGTCCGTAGGATTGCCCGATTTGCGTCGCAAATATGTTAATGGTACATTATTGCGTGTACAGATTACGTAGACCGATTCCCGGATGGCGATCTTCCTCGGTGGAACTTCACGGATTTCATGCACAGTTTCATGATAGTGTTCCGGGTGCTATGCGGAGAATGGATCGAAAGTATGTGGGACTGCATGCTCGTCGGAGACGTCTCTTGCATTCCTTTCTTCTTAGCTACTGTGGTCATCGGCAATCTTGTGGTCAGTATCTCTTGCGAATGTTCGGTAATTAAGTTCTTTTACTTTTCTTCTGTGACAACAGATCACTGTTGTCACTAGGCTATCAAGCCTAGTTGTTTGAAATTTACAATGTCACTCGGGAATACCGGGTTTAAGATATGAATTGATATTACTGTGAACGAAAACATCATCTGCACACCTTAGATTTCATAAAACAATGTCATTTAAGGCGTGTGAAATCTGCCAACCCGCTATTGGGTTGCGTGGCAGACTATGGACTTAACCCTCTCACTCTTAGAGAGGGCCCATGTTCCAACAATGGACTAATAAAAGGGTCGGAAAATAATTGTATTTTAGTGAAAAGACAACATTTTAATATGTTTAAGCTTATAATGTTTAAATTCTAATTAGGTTCTATTTTGGTAGCCGTTTGTTTTAGTTCGGACTATTTGTATTTTATTATTGAGCGTTACCTTTCCCGCTGCGTTTAATGAAGTCGAACAAATTCGAACACGTTTTCAGAAGCTTCCGACAATATTAAACTGATAATTCATAAATTTTGAAACTGGCGCCAATCAATACTATTTACATAAACCCGCTTAACAAATACTGATTGGAATGTATTTGTGTATTAAATATAATTGTGTGAATATATTATGTTTTAGGTACTTAATCTCTTCTTGGCCCTGTTACTGTCAAATTTCGGTTCGTCCAGCTTGTCCTCGCCCACCGCCGATCAGGACACCAACAAGATTGCGGAGGCGTTCAACAGGATATCCAGATTTATAGACTGGGTGAAGCGGAATGTTGCTGATATCCTCAAACTGGTGAAGAATAAACTGACCAACCAGATTGCCATACACGCTCCCGGTAAGCTGCGTCCAGAACCCGGTTGTTGTGGCATGTCGTTGTGTGTGCAGTGTGGTTTGCCATTATAATGTATTTTGTTCCCTTTATGAATATCAGTTGTTTATGTATATGTAAAGTAGGTATACTTGTGTGTTGTTTTACAGTTCTTGCAAAACGTATATGAATCCGATATGTAGTAATTTATCCCTAATTGTACGGTGAAGTAACTGGTTGATTCTGTTCGATATAAATCTTATGTGGCTCATACTGAGATTTCAAGGTCGCTACCGGTCTTTGGCGATGTCCGTCTATGTGAGATTAAAAGGTGTTGAATAAATATTTAATATCCGTAAAAATTGATATTTAAAAGAATTAAAATTTTCCTAATGCGTTTTGTAGGCATTATGTTTATATTGAAATACGTATTTAGGAATTCGTCGCTAGTCGTGCACAATAAATTTAATTGACTAAGCAATTTGACTGTGCACTGTCTTGTCGTTGCAAGACCTATAATACGTTGAAAGCATTAAAACGCCAACTATTATACTTAGTAATGAAATAGCAATATGTCAATAAACTTTGTATATGAACTAACAGAATAAAGACAATCTTGAAAATCTTGAAATAATTACACAAATACCTATATAAAAATTATGTGTTAACCAAAAGTTTGTAGTGTCCTATTATGTACAAATTATGTATATTAGAGAATCAGTATCGTAAATTTAGTTAAAAATCTAACAATAAAATCTTTTTAGTTCCGTTGTATTAACGGCATAGTGAATATCTACAAACGTACATGTAATTTTGTAGCATGATGTTTGTGTGTTTGGTAATGACCTATCCCCTCTCGACCACTCCACGTTGCTTGTGCGCTAGCATCAAGTGTAGACGTCGCAGACCGCGCCGTGCCTTAGTCTCGACTCTTCGACGGCCGCTCTTACTCCTGTTTCCGTATCCTCATTCAAATAAAATCTGTCGTAGCTTATATGACATTGCGGTTTTTTTCTTATTTTGAATCGAAGCTTGATGTTGTACTACATTGCTATTATTATTTGCTTTATGTGTTGTGTTTCTGCATGTATAAGTATTACACACACACACACACACACATA
>DWEJ01003357.1:0-10505 GCA_018245835.1 Mysoria sejanus stolli | reverse complement strand
AGGTTTGATCTAGCAACATTGGTTATAAAGTACATTTGTACAAGTTAGTACAAATGAGAAAGTTTATATCTAATTACAACTGTCCCGTTAAGTGTAAGGTCAATTATAATTTTTTTCAGGATCATTCCTTTTGTCGCAGCTGATGCCGTAGTTGAAGACGATATTTCATCCAAGGGAAGTTTAACATATCCTGTAATGGAAAGAGAAGATAAATTTCCAATTTATTACCCCAGTATAGAATCAAAAGATACCGCTTTTCCAACAAAAAAGGAGGATGTTTATCATCCAACGCAATATCCAGTGTTTATATCTAAGAAAATCGAAGCTCTTCAACATGATCTGACAGAAGAAGCAGACGATACAAATGTTGGCTATCCTGGCGTTACTAATGATGTGTCGACATCTGGCCACGAATATACAGTAACTGCTTCGTTAGGTAGTCACTCCATGGATAAAGCTGAGACAAAAATGCCAAGTACGAGCGCCAACTATAAAATACAAACACCTGCACTAAATTTGTTTTCTCCTCCAGTAGAGACAGAAGGTAATATTTTTTTAAATTAAAGATTATATATTAAGTTTAAAAGGCTTATTACCTCCAAATTAATTGATTTATTTCAGGTGGATTTATACCTAAAGGGCCCGGTATTATTGACGAATATTACGCAGTTTACCCGAGCACACCGTCAGGACCAGTTGTGCCTCATTTGACCACATCCATGCAATTGGATCCAGATAAAGGTAAAACTTATACAGATGTCTGATGGTCGATACGATTTTGGATATCATTGATAAATTTAAGACTAAACCGGAATACTAATGATTAAGATGTGTTTAGGTGAATGTACATCAAGTGACGGACGCAGAGTTCCTGTAGGAGACACGCTAAACCTCGCTTGTTCTATTTGTACTTGCGCGTGGAGTGAGCTGCACTGTTCACCACGCCCTTGCCATACACCAGGGGGCTGCACGCGCCGACCAGCTAGTGTCAACTCCATAGACTTGTGTTGCGGTGAATTGGATTGCGACCAAGGTTTGTTAATTGTATGTTGTTATTTGTCATATCAAAATCAAAATCGGAGGCCTTCCGGTTCTGTTAAGGCTGCAGAACCTGTTTAACTCTGTCATCCGACACGAGAGAACTCCAAAGGCGTGGAGCAGGAGTTTGGTGGTACTCTTTTTTAAGAATGGAGACAAGACCCTTCTTTAAAATTATAGACCCATCTCGCTTCTAAACTACGTCTATAAACTGTTCTCTAGAGTCATCACCAATCGTCTCGCCCGAAGCCTCACCGATGATCACCAATCGTCTCGCCTCGACGTGTTCTAGCCACCAAAACAGGCTGGGTTTCGAAGAGGAGATGATACCGTAGACCACATTCACACAATGCGGCAGATTATACATAAGTCCGAAAAGTATGATCAGCCCCTGTGTCAAGCTTTTGTAGACTATGAGAAGGCCTTTGACTCTGTGGAGATCTACGCTGGTCTAGAAGCATTACAGCGATGCCAAGTAGACTGTCGCTCTATCGAAGTGCTAAGATGTCTATATGACGTCACCATTATGTGTGTCCAAGTACAGGGCCAGCAGTCTAAGCCCACCTAATTGCGAAACTGCCGAAACTGTTCATAAGCGCATTGAAAGACATGTTTAAGACGCTGAACTGGAACTAAAAACTAACAAATATAAATGGCGATTACATCTCACACTTGCGATTCGCAGACGACATAGTCTTGCTGGCGGAGTCGCTGCATGTGCTGCAAGAAATGCTGGACAGCCTAGCATCAGTCTCGTGACGAATAGTTCTCGGCATGAATTTGGAGAAAACTAAAATCATGCTGAATATACACATCAATCCGAGACATAGCAGGGTAAATGGCAATCTTATCGAAATTGTTTTGAGAAGGAAGAATTTTGAGAAGGAGGCTAAAAGAAGAATTCAGTTAGGCTGGGCAGTATTTAGTCGAGTCTTCTCGTCATCCATACTACAATTTTTGAAAACTAAAGTTTTCAATCCCCGTCATGACATACGGAGCTGAGACATGGACATGCCATGTAGCGTGTTATGCACGGAGTTTCTCTGAAGGAGAGGATCAGAAATGAAACTATCCTACATAGAACCAAGGTCACCGATATTGCTTAAAGGATTAGCACGCTGAAGTGGCAATGGGCTGGTCATGTCTGTCGACGGACGGACGATTGGTGTAGTAAGCGTGTTCTGGGGAGGAGACCGCGGCAAGTGTAGTGTAGGATGTCATCCGGCCAGGTGGGATGACGATCTATGGGGAGGCCTATGTCCATTAGTGTACTGGATAGGCTGATGATTATGGATTATGATAATTTATCATATCACACAATCAACCTTTTTGTCGCTACATTATTGAATACAGCTCTTCTCATAAAATAATAATATTATAGTTTGCCACAATGTCGAGTATCATTTAGCACGCAATGGCACTCTTTGGGGAGGCCATGTCCAGCACTGGACTGAGATGGGCTGATGATGATGATGATGATAATAGTAATGTTTTAGAAAACTCAATGGAAAACTCAAAGGATTGTTAGATCATTATTTTTTTTGTAATGTTATAGTGATCGTTCTTTTATTAGAGCAAATGTATGTGGCTTATCATAATTAAAATTTAGATTTTATCTGACATTGTAATTTGAATGATAATTGCAAAAAACAACAGACAATAGACGATAGTATTATTAACGAAGTATCATGCAACAAGTGTAATCTAATGTCCTGTTTAAATTTTTCAGATAATAAATCTACAACTGCTCCCGTAATAACCACACAGAAAGTGGAAATCATTGTGAATAAAACTACCATTCCTTCGCAAATTACACCGCAAATTCCAAGCGCAAACATTCATGAAGAACCTAAGAACACTACCAACCGTACAGTCCCCACAATATCTTCAACAATCCCTGATGTTACTGTTATTCAAAATAATACCGAGAGTTCGGAAATACTTAGTACTACAATTATCCCAATTTCTAAGACTACGGGCGCTGTGACAACATCATGGACAACTATATCTGCTCCAGTTACCAAGGAGACCCAAATCTATAATCATTCTTCGGAATATGAAGATGACGATGATGAAGATGACGATGATAGGTTTTCGTTCGGTAGCGTTTTGAAATTATTGCTCAGTGATAATTATGAGGCTACCACGTCACCTAATAAAGTGAAGACACCTCCGTTTGAAATAAAGACAACTAAATATAAACCAGTAACAACAACATTCAATCCGGTAACAGTAACCAAGAGTCCTCCACTTTTAATCGATTCATTTATTCCCGTAACACATCATTATCCATACATTCCACCTAAGAAAATACTTTCACCGAATACCATAGACAGAATTGATCATTTGGTACTTGGTGAAGCCACAGCTATCCGAACAACTACACGCCCTGTCACTATTACATTAAAGACTTCTCCAACTCTTACGACCAGAAAACCAAAACCGACCAACAGGCCTACCTCACGATCCACCTCTTTGAAGCCCGTAGAAATTAAAGAAACACTAGAACATGCAGTAATTAACGAGGTTCACCATTCACCTGTTAATTCTTTAGGGGTTGGACCAGGTCTTCTTAAAGTGGCTGGTTGCAATATTTATGGAAGGATGTATCGCGTTGGGCGAATCATTGCAGAACTTTCTACTCCGTGTCAAGAGTGCAAGTGTACAGAAGTCGGAGTTCAGTGTCGATCACTAAACTGTTGAAAATAGGTTAATGTTTACAAAGAAACTGATGCAATTTAATAAGATGTAATTTCCGAAGATTTCTTTATAACTGGACAGCTAAATGATTGTACAGTGTTTTCAATGACTGTTAATATTAAGAGTAGTAACGTAAGATATTTGTAGGACGAAAATATTTATTTAGCTAAGCGTTACAATTCGCAGCCTCCGGCATTGATCTCCTGCTTCTTGGGATGCTCGTAGTAATTGCCAAGTTATGTAACATATAATATAATATATAATATAATATATTTTGGATTTATAGTTTAGTTATAGTGGAAGGTGATGAAATGCAGAAAAATATAGTGAAAGCAAGTAACGTCAACTGACTTACAAGCGCGGATCCAACCTTAGCGCCAGGGGGGTTACATTTTCGATGTACTCATCCCTCAATAAGGTGTTTACGGCAAATATTATATTAAAGTTATTATTATATTAGTAAGTATTATATTAAATTCATGAAATATTGAAAGGACTGAAATAAAATCGGTATTTTGACAAAAAATATAAAAACATTATCTTTAAAAGTTTTTATCAATGGTTCGCCTAAGACCTGGCCCAGTCCAGAGGGGTGGGGGGGAGACCCCCATGACCCACCCCCTGGATCCGCCCTTGCTGACTTATTGAAAGGAACCAGCCCATTTCTAAAATAATTTATATTTAATATTACTCTTACAAGGTCTAAACTAAACGGTCTTATTTATGTATAGAGAATGAAAATACGAATAATTAGTGCGTTAATTACCCTCATGATGTGACTGCAATATTATGGGTACTGTAATAAATGCGATGAAGAATTAAATATTTTTTTTATTTATCGCTGCCATTCTACGTATACAAAAGCATTATATATTTCATTCCTTTACTGTAGAGATGTAACGAATTTGTATTCGCATTCGCGAATATTCGCATTTTTTTGCATATTCGCATTCGCAAAATTTATGCGAATGTTTTGCTTATATAAATTTTAGACGAAAAAAATTAAAAAATCAAAATTTCGTCGCAATCAAAGAACAATGACGGATCTGATAATTTATAACTATTCAGGAGAGCACTCTGAAGATTTGTTTTTACGTTAAATAAACAAACAAATCCAACTCTGTATCTGTGTTGTTCAACTCTGTATCTCGGTTGCTTAATACAGAATTGGAAAAACGTGTTTGTTTTATAATAAAGTTAAGTAAGTTAAGTATTTCAAGTAAAAATACGCCAAGATAATCCTTCTGAAAAAATACAAATCCGTTGTTGTTCTACGACTGCGACGATTTATTTATTTCTAATGTTTTTTAATACAACATAAGGGAACAAGCTAGTGATCACAGTATCAATTTTCAGTTTATCATTTCGTATCATTTATTTACTTACTTAACTTTGAGCAATGAAGCTTAACTGTTAAATTTTCATTAGATCATTAACACAAAAAATATATAATGCAATTTTCTATCAAAAACTGAATATTCGCATTCGCATTCGCATTCGCGAATGTCGGTCGTAGATATTCGCATTCGCATTCGCATTTGCGAATGTTCAAAAAATGACATTCGTGACATTTCTACAGTAGATATTATATATGTAGACTATGGCCTTAACTCTCTCATTCTTAGAGGAGACCCATGTTCCAACAGTGGAATATATTATAGAAGGGTCGATATCGACAGAAGACAATATCTGTCTAATAGTATATTTACCGCTTCTTCATTTTATATAAAAGGGGGAACTTTTTAATTAAAAAGCAGAACAGAAAATTTAAACCGTTTTTATTTCAGTCAGCTGACAATATAACGTTATAGGTCTCAGTTTTGATGCAAAACAATATTAACGGCGACTTCTCAGAAATCAATAGATTATGCTGTGATACGAATATTTACAGTTGTTACATTATATACACTAGTTAATAAGGTTGAATTTACATTAATTATATATTGTAATATACAATTAAAAATTCTTACGTACTTATGATTTTGTAATCACTGTATATTGTTACAATATACATTCGTCATGTCTAATTCCTACTAAAGGAAAAGTATAAAATTAACTAAGTATATTTATTACAGCTCTAGTAGAAAATACGAAACCTCAATAAACATCCATTGAACACTTAATATTTCACAGTTTGTTGTTGACCATTTCATCGCGGTATTAGATGTTGTAAATTGCTACAATTGTTTATTACTCTCTCTGACAGGCAACACAATAACACTTTCAGGAGTTGCAAGCCAGCGTAATGCACATTATAACCATAAGCTCAATCTGCCGAGATCAGTACCTAAATGACACGTGGGTACCTACTTGACTTCACTTATATAAATTCATAAGACTTGATTGAATATGGTACATGTTACATTGTTCAAATTTGAATAATCTATCAAATGCACACTAACATTATGAACACATCCATTACGCCAAAAGGCAATAACAACATATATCACGTAGGAAGACTTCTGTGCGCTTGTTTTATTTTACTACCTGGCTCGTTTTATTATCAAATTCGTACCCGTCGAAGCCTAGTCTTTGCGACGTACTCGGCGTACTCGGTCACGGACTAACGGGCCCTTCAGAACGCAGTGCCTATTGACTCCTTACATACCTCGCTCTCCTCGCTGTCATTACTCACGTGGCACATATTTGTAAAATAACAATGAGAACAGTTATCGCTTAATCTCTGATATGTTGTATTCACTATTAAAATAATACTTAAAGCCTTTTTTTTATTATAATATACTTATGTTTTAGAGCCCTAATTATGACTTAAGATAAGGTAAAATATTAAATATAATGATACTTATTGTTCAGAAACGATGAAATACGCAGACTAGTCCGTATAGTCCAGCACAATACAGTAGCACCATTAAGTACATACAATTATGAACATTGCAATAGCAATTTTCAAATAACACTAATGGATGAGCTTTGCTCGGTATTTTTTTTTGGTAAACTGCGTTTTTTAGAAAATATACTTATATACAAATTACATAATGATGAAATATGATAATATTATGGAATCTTACGAACATAATAATAAAAATATAAATATTCATCACATATACATGTTATAATTTATATAATATAATAACCTCGTTGGTCAATGCCTCGTTGGTCGTGTTGGTTGCAGGTGTGACTGCCGATCGGGAGGTCGGGAGGTCGATCCCCGGGTCGAACACTACAAAATTTTCTAATTTAGATTTTATAGTAGTGGTTCGGAGTCTGGAAATGTGACCGATGCATGGCAATAGGCTCACCACCTATCCATAATGGGATGTAAACGTAACTGGTGAATCGTGGGAATGTTCTGCATTCCTCTGCCTACCCCTTCGGGGATTACAGGCGTGAAGTTAAGTTATTAATCCTTTCACTCAAACTGATAATCCTGTAACCCATCCCTTATTTACCGTTACGTCATTACGTCCGTTATCAATCGTTAGGTAATTTATATATTGTTTTTAAACCGTGACTGCTGTTTCAGAGGTCTTGAATGCCACGCTCAGGCAGGTACTTTTTGTTGGGTCTTTCTAACTTTGAACTAATAGAAGATGCTCGGAGTCGCGGCGGGTGCATAGCAATAAACTGACTGGCTATTCTATGATGGCATCCTCTGCCTACCTCTTAGGAGATATAGATAGATACGTGATATAACGTTTAAACGCAAACAATGAAAAATTGTACAATCAAGGTCGTGCAGACTTATTTTTTATGTCGACCGTACTTGATTATGGTCGACATTGCACATACTTTCAACGCACTTCGTTTTGGATAATTATATTATTAAGTATGTTTTTATATAGTCTTTAATACCGAATGTGTCAATCGATGAAGACGAAGTAAGAAATTCATTACGAGTAATGGTGACAGACCAAAGAAATCTAATAGATCATGTTAACAATCTGAGGAATCTGTATTGATGTCAGATTGCTTTTTAAATACCCTTTCATTCTATTATTAAAGCGTTTGACAGTTTTCTATAATATAAATTTGAAGTATTTTAAAACAAACTATTAAAATAATCTTTAAGTTTTCAAAACTGGATCGTAAGTAATTAGTATTTATGGTGAAAATATGACTGCGAACTCATCATAAATTAGCTTTCGCATTTAAAACGAAGTTCCTTGCCGCCTCCGTAGCGTTCACCAGGCATGGCTGGCTGAAGGTGGCCGACGATATCACATCCGCCCATGTGGAGTACGTGGCGACCATGGTGGCCACTATCCCCATCAACATGACCATGATCGCCAGTATCACGTCGTACCATCGGATGGTGTACCCGTCATAAATCGGATTAATATTGTATCTAGTTCGAAAACAACTAGGTTGTAACGCGTTATGATGAATGAGCGGGAAATCTGACAGATCGCTGCCAATTTGATTTAATCCGCCGTACCGATTGTTGTACTTTCCCATATGCACAGCGTCTAAAAGTAATGTACTCTCGTTGTTTTTACGTGACTTGATGTAACAGAGTTTCAAAAAGAACAGTGGCGGGCATATGAACATTAGTGGACCAGTGAGTGTTGAACCAACGAGGCCCATGAGTATGTCGAATCTAGGCACCGACTCGCCCAAGAATACGCCCAGAATAATTATGCTGGATCTGATGAGACAGCGTTTGAAACCGAATTCTGTAAAGTTAAATTTGTTTTTGTGAATAGTTATAGTTTAATATTGTTATAATATAAACGATAATAATACGATTCAGATCTTTTAATATTACTTTTTTTACCTTTGGGGATTTTTAGCAGAGCTTCGATGTGCTGGAATAGGGCAGAGTTACCGACGGCGCTGGACAGGCACAGCTGGAGGGTGACCAGCAGCGCCACGATGTAGAGGGTCAGCGAGGGTGGCATTCCTGCAGTATACATTGATGAATTAGACAATGCACCTATTGCAAATACTCATTTATTTTACACATAATATGTAGTTGTGTTTTCACCAGTATTTTTATTTCGCTGTCCAATACTTTTAATTCTGTATTTCACAATATACTGAGCATCATCTAAATTTTCAGGTACCACAATTTTTTCGATGAATATTAAATCGCAAAGAGGAAAAGTTTTGATTGGTCTTTCGCCGGACTTATTCCTGTAACGCTCTGTTTCGGCCGGGAGACTGTAAAATAATATGATATTTTCAAGTTCCCTTAAGTTTCCTTCTCAATGAAACCTAGCTTATGTTGTCTATGGTCTTATAGTCTATGGTATCATTATAGTGGTCATCATCTTGGTACAGCTGGTGAAGATCTCTGAGACGATGACGCACCTTGCAGGATATTGCTGTGCACTTGGCTCCCGTAGCGCAGGGCAGCCAACAGCGAGGTGATGCCGAATAGAGCGCCAGTGGTCAAGAAGCCGCCCAGCACGGCCGTGTGGATGCGTCTGCTGTCCTTCATGTCCACTTGCAGGGTCAACAGCATTGGGTGGATATCGAACTGGAAGAGAACTCACATATAAGGCCGGTGGATTTATCAGGTTCACTCTTTCTTCATCAGGTATCTCAGCTAATAGACATAATATTTTTCTTCCAAATGCATTACCATTACCCATAGTAACTCTTACCGCTTCACAGGACGGGTTTGGTGAGTGAGTGGTCAATGCGCTCGACCATGGTTGGGAGTAAGGCATTGAGTTTGGAACTCGGCGAAATAAAGGTCAAATGAGTGTATGATCAGGGTAAATGTAAGTTTTTTGGAATTTGGACGTCAGTTGAAGCTGTTACAATTTTGACTGGTTGAATGGCTTCAGTAACGGCTTAAGATGTGACAACTTCGATCATATACGCACCTTATAACCCTAGGTAGCTTAGAGCTGTTGGAGCCCTGGTTTTTTCGATCAGCAATAACGCTTGGAACCAATCAAGCAACGAACCAGTCTAACATGAAAGACCTGAAACAGATGGGGGAATATGGTACTGACCTGGAATGCTATGATTCCATAAGCGACCAAGAAATCTTTGGCTCCTGGCAAGTGGTGGAGCAAGTCGCCGGTCGGCGCCGGCGACTTGTCGTCTGTATAGATGCAGATCCACGTAGACAAAGCCACTGACAGCACTATTCCCACTGAGGTGAGCGCTATGGGCCTGCAAAAATTCTTTTGATATTTCAAACCGTTAGTAATTAGAGCCCTGTGAATATACCACACCCCTACCTACCCGTGATTTTACCTTATGGCAACGAGAGATCACCAGCCCTAAAGGACAACTTTTAACAAATAAAGTATGTAATTGATGTCATGTACCTGCTTATTTTAGGTGATTGTATGTGTGGCATTGCGTTGAGGTGTCCAAAAGGTGTGTTGATGTGTTCTTCAAAACCCATTTGACCAAAACTTATAAATGTCTAGGTGTTTGTTACACATTGATTGTTTTCATGTTTATTTCAAAGAGCAAAGTGTTTATAATGTACTTAAAGATATTATCCAAGTCTTAATAGAATCTGGTACCCACTTCATGTCCTTTGGTGATCCCAGCCACATCACGGGACAAAGCAGCAGACCGATCAGGATCATCCAAATGCAGTACGACACGTAGACTTCCCCGTTAGTGATCTTCCACCAGAACAGTTGCATGCTTTGTGCAGCTGGAACGATAATACTTCTTATACGTTCTCTTTCACTATCCAGTCTTACTTGTTTTATCTTTTTTTTCTTTTTTTTTTAACTTCACGCTTGTAATCTCCGAAGTGGTAGGCAGAGGAATGCAGAACACTCCCACGTCTCACCGGATACGTTTTTACGTCCCACTATGGAATAGGTGGTGAG
>DWEJ01003356.1:0-10506 GCA_018245835.1 Mysoria sejanus stolli | reverse complement strand
AAGAGGTTGGCGGAGGAATGCAGAACACTCCCACGTTTCACCGGTTACGTTTGCGTCCCACTATGGAATAGACGGTGAGCCTATTGCCATGCATCGGCCACATATCCAGACTTCGAACCATTACTAGAAAGTCTAAATTAGATTTTTTTTTGTAGTGTTCGACCCGGGAATCGAACCTGAGACCACCCGTTCGGCAGACTCACTTGCAACCAAAATGACCAACAAGGCAATCAAAGTAATAATTTAAATGAAAAAAATCCCTTGCTTTCATTATTATATCAAATAATGATAATATATCTTATAATACAAATTTGTATTTGTTACGTTCCAACTTGTTTTATTTGAAAAACATTTTAATTAATAGTCAAATTTCAAACGGCTGCGTTATTCATATTACCTACGTGAACAAAATGGAACGAGGCGTAAATGTCTCTTTAATACAAATTTCAAATGTAAAATTAAAAGGATCCTAACTTAATGAACATTTTTTTAAACGATGTGCTTACCTAGGTGTGCAGTAGCATTCACGCCAATTAGACCAAACTTAGGCGAATCCATTTCTCCATTTACTTACAACCATTTTAAACTATTTGTATCATTTGTCAAAAGTGTCTATATTATTGTAAAAGTATACATTTGATTTCAAATTAGGAACCACATAGAAAAACCATCATTAATATTGTCAGATAATCAAATTACAAGAAAGCACAAAGTAATGACAAAATTAAATGTCGAATACAGCGCTGAGCCCCACGCTCCACAATAAATCCTACAGTTTCGGGAGATTCCCACCCTTTGCACACTGAAACAATGTCCCGAGAACAGGTTTTAAGCCTTACCCAATTACTTATTTAAAGTGCTGTCATAGCCGCGATTCCGCTGAGTTCTCAAGCAGATATTTGGCATGTTTTTTCAGCTGAACCCAATTAGACTTTTACCAGTGTTCTTGTTACTGAGATTGGATACAAAGTGTGAACTGAACAACGTCAAGCGCATTTAATGGCAACGTAGCCTTGAATGACCTATCCATCTTTGAAACGACGCGTTGAGTACTTGAATACGGTGTTATAAATAAACAGCTGTCGTGAACTTATTTAAATCTTGAAAAGTTTCTTGGGGTGGTTCGAAACTTTTCACAGTCTAGTCTCTATTTTCAATCCAGAAAAAGTGGATTGTTTTTTCACTCAATGGCCATTCGAATCCTTATACCCAGGACTGGACCTCTTACGACGTACAATGATAGAAAGACTTCATTTGGTACAGATACGCGAAAAGTAACTATTTCCTTGTCCATTTTTTTAGGATTTCTGTCACTCCCTTCCAATGTACTATGCTACTTCCGATATATTCTAGCGAAGCTCTTCGATAGATTGATAGATAATTCAATATAACTACTTCGGAACGATATAGATTGTATTTTTTCTAGCTTTTAACGGTTTAATCGGTTTCTTTTTAAAGTATACCTACATCGATCGTAAATAAACTGTACAAAGTCCCTTCTACTGAGTGTCCCTTTTACTGACTGGCTGTCATCTTAATACTTATTTTGGACCGTAGTAGTATTTATATTAAGACTTATTTATTATTTCGTATATTTGAAATTATTTCTTTTCGTTTAGGACCGTTTTCTACCTAATCGCTTTTAATACATTTCTATAACTCACATGAGTATTCGTTCACATTTATTGTTCATCAATTATTATCTGTTTTCTCTGATATAAAATAACAGGTAACTATTAATACTTATTGGATGGAATTGAAAGTCTAACACATGAAAAATCATCGTTTCACTAAATTTTCACTAATAATTAGTAATAATGGCTTTGCACTAAATGATATAACAAATAAATTTTAAAAGACAAAAATTTTAGGTTGTATTTAATCTTTCATGACAGCCTCGTTGGTTCAATGATTGAAAACGTCACTGTATAATGAAGAGGTCTTGGAATTTAGATTCCGGACCGGGTACTATTGGATTCTAGTCAAAAATTTTCTTGCCGAAATTTCTTTCTAGACTTGTGCCCGGTGTAACGCAATGGAGTCACCACCTATTCTATAGCGTAACGTAAACGAAACTGATTAAACGCGGAAGCGTTTACCTCATCGGTGGTTACGGCAGTGATATTACGTTTTTAATATTCCGTATTCATTGCATGTCTACTCAATATAAATATTATTATTGCATTATACGAAACAAACAAAAGTATAAAGAAAAATGGAAAAGCAACTGGCAATTTCCGTAGACATTGGTTATAACCCGAGATATTTCTGGGTTAATAGATGTAACAAGATAGATAAGCGAATATATCTGCCGTAAGCCGCAAGGAAAAAATGCTTTCTTTGTATGATACGAGCCGAGATTGTAGTTATGATCGGCGGGTTAATGGTCCTACATCGTTTGTTATTGTACTGTATTAAAATACGTAACTAGCGATACCCGGGCGAATAGTTCGCACTAAATACTCGTAAGTATAATAGTTATCATTTTAAAGAATTAAAAATATATTCATTTTGTTTATTTTTTATTATAAACTTCTTTATAAACAATATTTAAAGTGTAGATAAATTTAACTGTAATCATTTGCTTATTATTTTATGTAATTGATACAATCTCGAACTCTGAAAAGGGCACCGTATAACTGTCCATGAGTGAATACTGGTGATGGCAGATAAATTCCTGCTCCCTCTAACGTTTGTCCTTGGGATTTGTTGATGGTCATAGGAAACGCAAATGTAATTGGTAATTGTTTTCTTCTTTTTTGATTATTATAGTTATTTTAATAAAAAATTTAAATGCTAAAGAAGGTTTAGTGAATGGTAGTTCAAAAATTAAATGAATATAGTATCACTGCAACTTTGCATGTTTCCTAGAACGTTCTTCTTTTTGAAATATATTATGAAGCTCAAATGACATATCGAAGAAATGTTTCACTAAAATTGACATATAGAGGCGCAAGTATCAAGAACGTTAGGCTAAAGCGCTGCTATACGAATAGTATAATTAATTAATTTACAAAAACAAAAGCAATAATAAAATTTTTAGTTGTTTATGCCGGTAGAGCAAGAAATTATCTACAAAATGATGATATATTATTTATGTGGAGTAATTGTGAGGTTTTTTCTAAAAAGAGAGGCAAACATCTTAACCTTAGCGTATTAATATATACTTATGTTGTTCTTCAATAGACCGTAGCTCAAATCTGTAGCAATTAATTGCGGTTGAACAATCTTTTTTAAATTTCTTGACGTAAATATTTAATATAATTTATTAATTGTGCCTAAAAATCTAACGTCCGATTTATGTTCCGTAACAGGACAGGTCAAATCAGACTCGTAGATACGAAATTTCCAAGAAATTCCCCAAAAATCCAATTTTCCTCGGAGAAATTCAAGCGATAACTCATTTCGAAGGTCCTTTATTGAGTTTGTTTTCGCCCACATTTCTTTTTCCGTTTTTAATCCGCAATCACTTGACACTGTAAAATCGACTACTGCTTACTTTCTGTGCTGCCATTTTAGCACAAAGATCATCATGCCATTCTACCGTGTTTGCGGTTTCGGGTTCGATTCCCGGATGGACAACACTTGAACTACACAATTAGTTACCTGTATCTACATAATAAAATATAATTGTAGCAATTTATTTACTTTTAACGCAGCTTAGTCATTTACTTTGGTTAGGTTAAAGAAATAAAAAAAGATAAATATAAGAATATAAGAAATAAAGAAATATAAGAAGAAGAAATGAAGAAAATAGTACGCTTCCCATATTGCAATTTGATAAAGATATAAAACATAGATATAGTTTTGTTTCTTTACATTTGGTTTTCAATGTCGTTCCCACAGAGACGGTATTGTTGTTTTAACAGTAACTTAAGTGTTTCAATAATAAATTCAACATGGACTTCTGTGAGATCGTGACGTTTATTGAGATGCTACAGACCACGCTAAATGGTCCCAAGTTTGACTCCTGTCTATGCAAACATCAAAATTATTACGTGTATTCAGTTCAACTGTTCGCATTTGTTTTTATGTATGTACATCTAATATTAAATATCATTACGTCGTCCAAAGTGTCACGACACGTACATATTATGTGCAATTATAAAAAATATACCGCGTGCCGTTTATAAATTTGGATCATTTAAAATTAAAACCATTTCCATACAGTACATGAAATTAAATTGTTAGTTATAGACCTCAGTTACATGATTTGACAAATGACAAATAATTTAGTTCGACACAAGAATAATAATCGTAGTCAATTCGTGCTTGAAGAACAAAAGGTTTTAATGGATGTTAGGAGTTTAGGTCAAATTATACTCATTAACGATTTAGTGCATTTAATTGATAGGTATATAATTTGCTGACTAGATATTTGCTCTAAAAGGGTGATAACGAATCTCATTATTCCTTGCGACAAAAGATGGTCAAATCTATACTAATAATATAAAGCTGAAGAGTTTGTTTGATTGTTTGATTGTTGTCCGATTTGAAAAATTCTTTCAGTGTTAGATAGCTCATTTATTGAGGAAGGCTATATATCACGCTTAGATGAATAGGAGAGGAGCAGCAATAAAAAATATTGCGACAACGGCAAAATTTAGAGCTTTTCTTGCGTGCGCTAAGTAAACGGTGAAAGTTACTCAAAAATCATGTATCACAAAATTGTTCCCCTCTAAAAGTTAGAAATAAAAGTGCGCGACAGCATATGTCTAGCTTTTAACATTAACCCACTGTAGCCATTTTATGGTTAGCAAAATAGTTCTTAAATAATACATTATTTGCGAAGGTGTTTTAATAAACATGACATTAATTCTTATCCAAATGAATCAGTTATTTATGACAGGCACTTATTTGTGAACATAATCGCCTTTGACGGTATTTCATTTCAACCAATATATAAAAATTAGAACTCCCGCGAGGTCGCTATTTACGCGGGAAAAACTGCGTGACACACTGATTCCCACGCGGGCGAAGCCGCGAGCACATCTAGTAAACAAATATCCAGCATAATTTATTTGCAAATATTATTTCGTTTTATACAGTGTTATTCATTTCTAAATATTTTTCGAATGAAAAACTAATAAGTGGAAAAACTAATAATTAATATTCAAACATTATAACTAATAATTAATATTGGAAATTGGAAAGGTTACGAAATAATAAATGTCCAGTTAGATTAAATTTATCTAGGGTCACCTTTGATGTAGTCATCACGGATCACAATAATATGAAAGAAATATAACTCAGAAATAACGGAGACTCGCAAAAGAGCTTCTCGCTTCATTTGATCCTGACGAATATTGTGCGAGTCGGCGTCGTAGGCTTAGATTACGTAAATTAAAATCATCTGTGACATTCTCTATATCAACTAGCCCTTGTTACATTCATCAGATTCTCATATAACCTGACATTGCTTACTTTATTCTTCTAATGATACCTTCGAATAGACCGTAAAAAAGCAGAGCATATTTAATCATATTTAATATATAGCTTTACCACATTCCTAATGGCGCTCGAGCTTCCTCTTGCCGTAAAACTGATAATACAAGCTTGATGTTATGTTTATTCATAGTTCGTTTTTACCTTAAATAATACGTGAAGGAAATATTGCAAGATATTTTGTACACAGTATTAAATAATGTGTAAATAGGTCACGTGCTGCCTAACTGATATTCTGTGCGCAGCTAATCAAGTACTTACGGGCCGTAAATCTAATTCAGTGATGAAATGTAATCGTAAATACATATCTATCTCCTATTTATTTACTTTACAAACCTGATGTTGCGGAAATCAGAATCAATTTCTGAATTTTAACTTCTATGTAATAGAATTACCATTTAACGGAAGTTACTGTATCTTATAAAGAAATTGATACTCAATTATACTTACTTACTTACCGTACTTAAGGGCAGTAAATCTAATTCAGTGATGACATGTAATCTTAAATACATATATATCTCCTATTTATTTACAAACCTAACGTTGCGGAAATCAGAATCAATTTCTGAACTGAATTACCATTTAACGGAAGTTACTATACCTTATAAAGGAATTGATACTCAAATATACTTGACTGCCTCGTTGGTCGTGTTGGTTGCAAGTGCGATTGCCGATCGGCAAGTCCCAGTTTTGATTCCCAGGTCGGGCACTACTAAATTCTTCTAATTTACATTTTCAAGTTAGTGATTCGGAGTCTGGATATGTGCCCGGTGCATGGCAAAAAGCTCACCACCTATTCCATAGTGAGTCTCAGACGTAACTGGTGGACCGTGGGAATGTACTATATTCCTCAACCTACCTGTTTGGGAATTACAGGCGTAAAGTTACGGCTTTTTTAATATAATAATCGTAGTAAAACACAAATAAATTCAAAGCATTTTATTCATACAAATAAAATTCCTGTAATGCTATACTTTAAGATGGTTAATACTAGTTGAGGCATCTCCGCTGTATAAAAAGTCAAAAATTGGGTAAAAATCTTCCACTTGTTCATCCGATTGGTGGAAAAATATAAATAAATTGTCATTCAATATTTCTCACACATAGAAATGCGCTCATTTTATATTGAAAACTGCGATACGGAGCTTACACAGAGCTTTACAGACAGAGCAAGATAATTCAATTCGTATGTATTGAGTTAAATATTCATGTGGTCCTTACGCCAGAATCATTTGGCGCGCACGAAACGTAGCTGAGGGCGCCACAGTCGCGACGTACATATCAACAGCCATATTCATGTTACATTCATGTATCGTCTAGGGCCTTGGCTGTTACGTATATTTTCACGTAACACAGGTGAGTATGAAACGATAGACTAGGAATAAGTTTAGTGAAAATACATATAGAGCTTGTCATTTTGTAGAGATAAGGGAATTAATTCATTCCTCAATTAATAAGAGAAAATAAATACTATTTTTCCAAATCAATAAACCCAAAATTATTTAAACGAAGTACATTATGTTACCAGTTATTATCCAACTAGTAAATTGTAAATAGCGCATTGAAATATTTTCAAATTATTATCCACCCAAATACCATGAAACACCTCGCTCATGTTCATGTAATTTACAAACTTGAGCGCCTTAATGTAATAAACTAAGTTTGACATGTTAAGTTTATATTTGAAATGGGATTCGGGGATAAGTTAAATAACTTTACAAGGATCGTATACCATATCCCGATTGATACAATGGAACAATGGATTCATTGCGCGCATTAATGCTGAACTAATTTTACAACACTTGAAATTGTAATGGCGGACCTGCAATAGGGTCTTGAGCTTGTTGGCTAGAAATCTGTGTTAACGCATATTGGAAAACGGAAGTTTACTCAAATTTGTCAAAATATTATCCTGAATAGCTACCGAAATTAATACAACAATTTGTAGAGAAATTCATTATATTTGAATATATGTGATTTTAGTTAATTTTATCAGTTTGACATAGCACCGTATTTATTAATGAGATATAAATGAAGGTTTCATTACAGCTGACTGTAACATTTTAGTGTTGATTTTCATGGCAAGGGCGAAGATGATGATAAAGTGACGAGATTTAAGAAATAAAGCTAAATAATATTTTATATCGAAACTAAAACAACTTTAAGCCAAAGCTTCAAGAAATTTCAATTGTTCGAAATATAGTTCTTCTGTCTTAAATCTGTATTACATTAAATTCGGTATCCATAAAGTTTTTCCAACGAAAGTAATTATCCCAAGCACAGGCTTTTTATAATACAGACATACGTAAAGCATTGAAATGCATCGACTAATACCTTAAATCCGTTCGTAATTTACAAAGGAACTCCAGCAATATTAATTTAGTAGACAATGTATGTATGTATACTCACAAAATAAAAGAATATCGCAACCTAATTCCCGGAAAGTATCCAGTCCACGTTCCAACATGACAATCATAAAGATAAATTCAAAAAATCATAAAACGCGAAATACATACAAGCGATTGATGTAAATCAGGGCCCGTTGGCAATCGTGGATTCTACATCTGCATGCGAAAAACAAACATGTGTCGCCAAATCAATGGTAATGAGACCCTTTGTCATGGAATTGGGTTCTCGTTGTATTGTCAGCTAGAAAATTTATTAATTAGCTGGCTAAGTACAAAGAAGACCTAAGAAGACCTTCTGTTTCAAACCGTTAAAATCAACAGGAACTTTTTAATAACCAATTTTAATACACTGTTGAATATGCATTCTCATGATATTCTTTACGATTCGATTACGATAATTCGTATGCATTCTCATGATATTCTTTACGATTCTCCATCCTGTTGTACACCACTAGAACGAAGGCGATATTAACTATTATCATGTCTCACGTCAGAAAGTTAAGCAACTATCTTAAATATATATTCCTGTAGTTATTGATAACGAAGTAAATATCGCAAAAATTACAAACGACAAATAGTCAAATTTCATAAAATGCAACATGAAAGGATCATGATTTGTTGTTACATGCTTTTTTAAACAAGACAATAGACTATGGCCATGTAGCCGACACAAGTCTCAACCGACTTTTAATAAGACTGCAGATATAGCACTTTTAGCGTAAGTGATATGAGTTAGTATACGTTCGTAATTAAATTGTATTGCTTGTCGACAAAACTACTAACATTACACCTATGAACAACATTAGACCTCTTAGTTAGCACAGGTTTGTATTAGCACAGTCACTGTCCCTTCATTCGTAGTTAGTTACAGACGCTATGCCCTTGGACTGAGATGGTCGCTTCTAGTATATACGTGAACTGGAAACCGCGTACTTTGGACTGATAAACAAACAGTTTCAACAACGATTGCTTCATATTAGAAGTAGGCATAGCGCGAGTGCTATCCTGGGCGAAATATATAAATATTCTACTCTATTCAATGCTGTTTATTTGTTACTATCGAACCATCCATAATTAACTCATGATTGGACATAGTATTTTCGTCATTTACTTCGGAGGTGATCAAGATAGCTGCATCATTTAGTCCCAATTTGACAAGCCAAGGCACACACTATCTCAGACGCAGGGCCTGACAACTACGTATTTCGTTACGAATGGAAGCGCGAAAGTACTTAAGTGAAATCGCACAGGTTATAATAACCCTGGGCACATATTGCTGTTCACTTGGTCACCAGGTTACACATATTTAGTACATACATCGTCTCCAATAACCACTTACCTACAGCTAATACATTATTGAGTGGCCCCTAGCCCGACTGTGACCTCAATAGCATAATAAAAAACTATACCTACCGACCAATTAATCTACGTAGTTTTTTGGGTAGCATTTTGTGTGATGCATAACTGTAAATAAAATTCTAAAAATGAGATTGACAACTTTCTAATTCTCTCACAATAAAAAAGACATTATGCCTATTATGTTTTAACCAAACACCGTATATAGCGACGTATGCTAAAGCTAGCTGATGTTGTCAATCTTATTTTTGCAGTCCAGGCTGTCATCAACTGAAGGTGTCCATAGATAACAAAGGTCCCTAATGCGTGTTGCTTGCCTTACTACTTTTCTATAACAAAAATATTACGCCGCTCGCGCTGGTACAAGTGGTTAATACCCAGGAAAAAACAAAACGAAACACGTGTGACAGGATCAATGGTAATACACCCTCACTGTCAAAGAGTAAAAAGCCTACAGAGGGCCCATATAATGTTATTCCGTGCGTTACTTTTATTTACATCGCGAATTGAATTTATTAAATCAGTAATCCAGATGTCCGTTGGGGAATTTTAATTAACAGCGATATGAAAAACGAGCCTTTGTGTCGTCGGATTTATTAAAAAAAATTACTGAGCATAGATTTAACTGGAATAAATTGGAATCGTGTATATATATATATATATATATATATATATATATATATATATACTTTTTGTTCCATCAATTATATAATATTGTTTTTACATGAGCAATTATCAGGGTATATGTGGGTGACTAACAACTTTGAGTTTTTTTTGTAATTCGAACCGACTGCTCAACTTTAAGCCCAAAGCAGTGTTTATCCTATACCCATTTAAAAGTATTGAGTTTTATTGAAACTACCTTGTTCGCCTTGTGAATTGTAATCCTAACTGCTAACCTCTAAATCATGAATTGTATGCTCATACATTTTATTATTTTCTTTGATGAATACTAATGAATGTTCAGTGTTTACAGCCATGTAAAGTTCTGATCACACTACTTAAGTTTTCACGTTAAAAGTGCTGCATTAATTTAGATAAAACTTTATACGGGGATAGCTTTAACTTTTAGACAAAACAGGAAATTTTAAATAAACGTAACGTAACTTCACGCCTGTAATCCCTGAAGAATTAGGCAGAAGAATGCAGAACACTCCCACGTTTCACCGGTTACGTTTATGTCCCACTATGAAATAGGCGATGAGCCCATTGCCATGCATCGGGCAGATATCCAGACTCAATCCACTACTGGAATTCTAATTTAGATTTTCTAGTAGAAAATTTCAAATTAGAAAAT
>DWEJ01003355.1:0-10508 GCA_018245835.1 Mysoria sejanus stolli | reverse complement strand
TTAGCACAATGTCATCCATTTTGTGTGAAATGTTGACAAACTTCTAGATTGCTATCTAACTTGTTCATGTAATTTAAACCAACACCCAAAACAACAGTTTTAAAATGATTAAAGTTTAACAGCTGAAAATTTTGTTTTCATACCTAATTACACTAGTTTCTGTCACTTGTTAGTATAATCTAATTAACTGCTACAAAACAAAACTATGTAGAAAAAGCACGCAAATTCTGCAAGAATTAATGAGACATTTAGCACATGGTGTTCTCTGTCTGACCTGTAAAGTACCTGCCTTGACTACATAATAATGATAATTAGTACAAAAATGTTTGATTATACTTATTATAATATATGTTAGAAAGGGATAACCCTCTCAGAATAAAAAGAGTTAAGGCCATTATCTACCACGCTGTTCAAGTGCAGCTTGACTCGCCTCATACGAGAATTACATAACCAATAAATTCTTAATTGGTTCCATCTATTCGGTTTTTTAAATTATGATGTCTTAATAATAAATATATAACATTTGTTTGAATGTAGTTACTGGAATATTACCACTAGAGAGCGCTCAGGGTATCTGCCATTATTTTCAATGTAGAACTCGGTAGTCAGAGTGTTTCCAACAAGGGCTCTTCAGAACATCATGTCGAGCCAACAATGGCGGCTGTTCCACATTGATACCATACGGCGGCAGTGTATTCAACAACGGGTTGATAAATTCTAGTGTAATTCTAACATCACAGTGAAAAGTAAAGATTTAGAATTGTGAAGAGGATTCGAATTTGAACTTCTCCGTTGTCAAACGTGACTGCTGATCAAGAGGTCCCGTGTTCCAATGACGGGTAGGGTACTGTATTGAAGTTTTATAACTTCGTTTTTCTAGTAGCGACTCGGAGGCTGGCTTAGTACCTGGTGCATGCCAGTTGAGTTCACCCCCTATTACATGGTGGTTTAAACGTAAGCTTATTACCAGGTAGAACTCGGTTAAATTAACTAGTAAACGTGGGATTAAACTTCACTCCTTCATCTATCTCTTCGGGTGTTATACGCGTGATGTTACGTAATGATGAAGAGAGTTAAAGATCTAGAAGAATCATTTTATGTCTGCAATGATAGAGATATCTCTTAGTATTCTATGCCCACACCATAAAGGACCTGCCTGGATGATGTAGTAATAATAATGGCAACAATTCATTTCCAAATACAGTTATTTCAATCTCCTAATACATTTAACCAAAGGGTTTTATCGTATGGACAATTTTAGTATACTATCAAGGCTAAGCTTTCAAGCACTCAAGAGGATAGTGACATGAAATAGACCTAGCGCAGTGACATTGTAATATACAACGGTGACATCGTTACAGAGATCGTCAATGTATATAGCGCGATGCTGGATAGATGTACGAGTATGGTTGGATAGCTTTAGATCATAGATTTCCAAGGGGGGTGATTTAGCCACCCTTCTGCTCCTCCCCTTGCCTGCTCCATCTTCGTCCGAGAACACAGACGTCTTTTATGGCTTTAGTGTATAAGGAAGTTGATAAAGAGCATTAAGATGGTCAAGCGAGAAAGTAAACTATTGTTAAACGTTACATTTATTGTCCTATAAAGTAATCCATGATTATTTTTAACAAATCCATAGAAATATAATTTTCGTTATCATTATAAAATTTTCATTGTTTAATGTTCATTTAATTTACCGTATAGATATCATTTTCTTTTGTGTATTATTATAGTTTTTCCTACAATTAATTATGATTAGAAAACTGACTTGCAACGATTCTGGTCGTATTTAGTTTTCTATTGGACACTCCCCAAATACAATTAGTTTGTAATTATCCTACTATTCGTACTAGTCGTAGTCGACATATAAAGAAACCAAATAACTACTGTTAAATTTATAATTATCATGATTTTCACATTTTCCATAATACCCTTTTGAGTCAAAGCGGAAACCCGTTTTTAAATATGAAAACAAGAACATAATCAATTTCCAATCCGTTCCGTTCCGTGGATGATATGTCATACATATGCAGTTTCAATTTCGAACACTAGTCAGACGAAAGTATTTTGTATTGTTAGGATGGAAATATTGGATTTTAAATTCAATTAAAATCTGTGTGTATTGCGATTGTACCTATGATATAATTTAGTACTGATAATACCAGTAGGAATTATGTGTACAGGTTAGAGACATTTTTGAAGCTATAAATACTTCGTTGTAACTATATGATCAACATCCTCGTCATTATCATCATTAGCAACATAATAGTCATTATCAAAGTTATCATCATTATTTCACGGGAAACGCTCGATCAGTTTTTTCATTTAGTCAGTAATTTAAGTTAGGTCACTTTATTTTATGAAAAAATTGTGAGTTCAATTCCGGTCATTAAGCGTACCGCGCGTCAGGTTCGTCATTTAATAATGATTAAGTTATTCAGTTTAAGTTTACAGTTTACTAATTGAGTTTAATAAATAAAAGTTTTAACTTTCAAAGTTATTTTTATTTTAAAAATATTTAAGCAACTACTGTGAAACCCCTGCATTGCCATGCATCGGGCACATAACCATACTCCTAACCACTACTAGAAAATCTAAATTAGAAAATTGGGAAACGTGGGAGTGTTCTGCCTTCCTCTGCCTACATCTTCGAGGATTACAGGCGTAAAGTTACGTTTATATTTATATTCATGCTGTTTAAAATTGTTACTTTTTATTATTGTAATAAAAGGCAATTCGGTTTGTTTTATCATTTTACTCGCGGTTTTACGTACAATATAATTATTCTTTATTGTACGCTAAGGACAGTAATGAACATTTGTAGAGATGAAAAAGTATACAACAGGCGGTCTTAGAGTTGACGAGCGATCTCCTGTACTACCACCCCTCTCCGGTGGGAGAGGGGTGGTAGTACAGGCAGAGGAATGTAGGCAGTGGTGGTGACCACTGCCTACATTCCTCTGCCTATCTCTTCTGGAACTATAGGCGTGATGTTACGTTAACTGGTAATATAATGGTTTTGCAAAAAGCGACCGGAATTGGAACACTATGTTCATTGCAATTGTCAGGTTAGGTTGGGAAATAAACGCTTCGCTATGTATCAATTGAGAAAAAATAAATTGAAACATTTCTCTAGCAAATACAGCATTTTTAAGGAAACGAAAGATTGAGCTAAAAGTAATTAGAAAAGGGTGAACTTTCGACACTGGCATACTGAAATTTGTGATTTCCGTTTGGTTACATGTAATTTTTTTTTAATTAAATTAACATGACAGTTCCTTATTTGTTGTTGTTACAATAGTTCTTCTATATTTACAACATTGCTGAAACCGTTCAGAAATTGCTCCTTAAATTCGAATACTGAAAATTGCCGCGGTTTAATAGAGTCCTTTATAAACTTATTGAAATTCAAATGTCGCTGGCAATCACTAGGAATTAGGGGATGAATTTTCAACCCGGTAATATTAGTGGCGGCTGTATATAATGTATACGTATATATATGGCTGCTAAAACAAGAGTAACTGCATTTTACGAACTGTTGACCTATTTGTTTTTCTATAATTTAGAAAATGTTAATCTACAATATCAAAGCGGCCTAAAACTGAAAATGATGTAAACAGTTTGTTTTGCCTAGCGCGGATTCTCACCTGGGTCGATTGGTTAATAAAGCCATCTGGTCTTACCACTTATCATGTCAGGTCATGCCACTTAGTCCGCCCTTTATTTTAGGTCTACATTAATATAATTAATAATTATTAATTTAAATAAAGAATTAAATTTTGTTAGTTACACGAAGTTACCAAGAATAAAAATCTTATAGTTACGCCGTTATTAACATTATAAGGAGCTTCAGCGCCACTTGTCAGCCGGGAGGCTACTTAGCAGTCGCGACGGGCTCCGGTCTGATTGAGACCATCCATCATTTTCTGGTAAATGCTTCTGACGGGGAAGAGCCTACATAATGATGTTATCACGTGCCTTTGACACCACGTCCTCTTGGCCAGCACGATGTTAATAATGTGTACGGATTTTCCATAGCTTTTCAATTGTTGATACTTTGAATCATGGTATAAATGGTTTATTGAATATTGATTTTTCGTTTATATTTCATGTCCGGTGCTCTTTCCACCCCTTAAACGATATAGCGTGATAATATAAGCATAATAAACATAACAAAGTTAACATCACGCATGTAACACGCTATTTTTGCAACATTCATTGCTTATGTAGGTATGTTAATACAAAATGATTACATGAAACACAACGAGAAAATTCCGGACATGATAACAGCGCATTGTGCCCTTTGAATTGACTGTAATCAGTCGAAGAGTCGACAGGCTCCGCTGCGCTCAGCCATGACGGTTCTTTCGGATGGCGGATTTCGACAGTTCAATTTGTTACAACGATTGGCCAAATTCCGAAATCACAATTTACGGGTAGGCATTGGATAGACAGTGTTTCGGAATTACTAAACATGTGTTCTACTGTTATTATTATTTTTATCTTTATGTGAGGTTCATTACAGGACTGGCAGAAAGAATCGCATATATAAATATATCTTTATCCTAACATAAGACATATTCATAATTTATACTTACAGAATACGTACGCTGAAAAGATACCATGGAACGCCGGATTGTGTAGGCTGAAATGGATAAATCCTGGTTTCCGACCGATCAAATTAAAGCCTCTTTTAACGAGACCAATGCCTTTTGTTAATGAGAATACCGGCCAAGCCTCAGCTCCAAACACATGGAGAGCTTTAAAGCTGCACTTATCCAATCAATACTGTGACTACAACAGCTTTGTCAAAACACGCGATTAAGAAGAAGAATTTACGGAATCAATTGTCACTAATAATCCCCTTTTCTACGGTCCTGCTTGATGTCGGTTGGAAATATACTCGGACGGTGCGACATTTTCGCATAAAAATATTAGATTGCTAGATGTTTGTAAGTTTTATAGATACAGTCTTAAATATGTACACGCAGTTATATTTTCATTATTTTCAAATATGTATTGTTATTGCTCCAAATTCAAAACATTTTTCATATTTGTAGGATACAGAACGAATTTCTTTTTAAGAAATTAATTCGCTAATTGTGAATTTAAGAACATTTCTTTCAATACATAAATGGTACACAGACTTCTTTTTATATATTATATTAACGAAATATAATCTATAAAAAATCTGTTTTATACGTTATAAAATAATAAACCCCACTAAATCGCTGTAATGTATGATCTTCAAAGAGTGTGCTCGTAGAACATGAATGGTTAAACAAGTTTGAGGCCAGGTTTAATAATGTATACAAGAACGTGACGCGACTTGGGGGACGCACTGAATTATATAACGCCGGTACTGCTCACTACATCGCCCAGTCGCGGAGCGAAATCTGTGCCCGGACATTAAAATGGCGAAATGATATTTTAACACACAAAATTTTGTAATAACCTACTTTTGGGTACTTCTAGAGTATTCTGAAGTATTTTGATATTAGTATGAATGGTTTAATCAGCGTTTGAACAATAATGAAATTTTATTGGAGATATCGTTTTATTAAGTGGTTTTTAAATAGCTTGACTTTGAAGGATCCTATGTAATAATTGAAAGTTTACACCGCCTGAAATTTTATACACATCTTAATTCTGATGACAATCATTTATATATATTCAGTATTACTGTAAATACAAAATAGCCGCTGCCAGAAAATGGCGGATTCTATAATTTTTTACAACCCCCTCAACATGTATCAAATAAAAAGAGTTGACTAATAGAGTCTGAGTACAGTATGACAAAATTTCAAATTCAAGATCACCGTTGTCACAAAATGGGTATCAACTGAAAAGACACCCTGGGACTGATAGAATCCAATGCATCTTCAAAACAATTTGAAATCTATGATGATGTCCGTAACAAAATAGAGAATCCATGGAGTTTAGACAACAAATTCATTAAAACTGAAATTTGGATATTTAATCAAAATAAAGGACTTAATCAATTTACAGTTCTGATTCAATTATGAACCAATACAAGATTTCGTAATGCATGACAATTCTTTATATTTAACTGCTTCGTTCCTTAAGTAGCTTCAAATCCGCGTAGTATTGAATTTTTCTACCTCGGAATGTTGTGTTAATATTTTTGGTACTGGCTGGGAGTCTGGATTTGGTGCATCAAAATAGGCTCACCACCTATTGCATTGTGGGACATAAATGTAACGGGTAATACGTGGGAGTGTAATTGAGTCCTTTGCTTACCTCTTCGGGTATTACAGTCGTTATGTTACGTATTTCTAATGTTCTAATGAACAATGAACTCTAATGAGACGCTGTTGAAAATGTGTACAAATAAAGGCTTTTGAAGACAGCAAGCAGTTACTTTCTTCGCATGAAAGAAAATCTAGCAATTGTAACATCTAAGACAGCGACAGT
The DNA here is from genome assembly GCA_018245835.1 of Mysoria sejanus stolli. Taxonomy (NCBI): domain Eukaryota; kingdom Metazoa; phylum Arthropoda; class Insecta; order Lepidoptera; family Hesperiidae; genus Mysarbia; species Mysarbia sejanus. The sequence goes on along the minus strand of DWEJ01003355.1, from coordinate 4,073 downwards.
CGCAATGTGAATAAGGCGATATTAGCTCTCTGAAAGGGACAAGTAAAATACTCGAGCAGCAGTCTTTGGTTCTATTTTCGTCCTTTAGATAGGACAAGCACCTCTTAGAGTACCGTACTTAAAGTATTCCGGTTCTGGTAAAAATAAGTGGCTATTACCGGAACGGAACTAAAAGAGATACGGACTGAATAGAAATATATTTATAAGTACGTAAGATCACGCCTGTAATCCCAGAAGAGGTAAGGAGAGGAGTGTGGTACACTTGGGAGTACTACAATCACGTGAACCCATTGCCATACACCGGGCAAATTTTGTATGTAGTTTCTGCATCTGCATATTGGAGTCCACTGCTGTTTATAGGCTTCCTTCTAAGGTATTTCCAGAATACCTTAGAAGGCAGCATAGCAGCAGTATACCTGCTGCTATGCTGCTGCTGATAGCTGCTGTTTTACATAAAACGGCAGCTGATAGCCTCTGTTTTACGTAAAACTGATTTCCACGCGGGCGAACCCGCGGGAACAGCTAGTGTAGGATAATTCTTAAAACAATGTACTATGTTAATACATTTACTGAAAGAACAAACTCAAGATGTCTTTCGTGATCAAGGCGTAACGTAAGCATGTACCCCAAGCGTTCAAACAATGGAACTGAAGAAAAATATTTGTACAATCGAAAATTGTTAGATGGCGTTTATGGAAAATGTTATTATCGATTATCATACCGATTATCGTCTACATCAACATCATTATCATCATTTTTATCATCACTAATAACATCATCAGCCTATTGATGTCCACTGCTGGACATAGATCTCCCTTGAATGGTGATGCGCATAATTCCCACGCTCGAAAAATGTAAATAAGTGTTGCCGTTACAAAAAAGTAAAATTATTTACATGATATCTGCGTTTGGAAGTTCATTTGGTTATATTTAATATCGTTTTATTAAATAACAATATTATACTAGAATGATGGAAGCTTTTTGTCGCATGTCACTTCTACATAAGTACTAGACAAAGGCAGCAAATATAATTATACAGGTGTGTTAAATAAATCAAGTAGACCACACATCTTTGTCGAAATAAATTATTAACTAGAAGTCAAACAGTGGTCAAAATACGATCATAATTCGATAAATATTAAGATGAAACGCAGTTGACTTTTTTATGTAGCACGTGTAATGTGTACCTCCATAAATCTCGAGGCAGCGCTACTTTTGTGCACAGATTGCTTAGTATATTACTGTACAAACGTGTCGTATGGATATTTAATTTATTTTGTAACAGATATTAGATAAAACTTCTTTTCACGTATTAATATAACAAACGTTACTCGAATTATTGACTGTCTCGGTCGAGTGGTTGCAAGCCCGAATGGCAATCAAGAGGTCCTGGGATCAAATCCCGGGTGTGATACTATTAGATTTTTCTGGTTTAAATTGCTCAGTTGAAAGTTCCAGTAGTGACTTGCAATCTGAATATACATACGTCCGGTGTAACCCGGTAGGCTCACAACTTTTTCCAGGATTGGACGAAAACCCGAAACGTGGGTATGAACTACAGTTACTTTGCCTACCACTTTGGGATTACAGGCGTGATGTTACATAGACACTACTGCTGGATATACTACTAGCATTTTGTTTCTTATCTTTCTATAAGCCAAAAATTTAGAGCTATGACCGTTTTGATCGTGACGGTACTACCAATTTGTTTGTGTGTGACCTTTATTTACTAATTTATTTATTATTTACTGTCAAACTTAAGTCTAGGTTACAAGGGGCGAACTTAATGGCTAGTGGCCATAAGCGCAAAGGTTCAGTTTGCAACGAGTTTGCAACTTAATAATATACATTACTCCTCGCTTGTTTACTTTATGAACGTTGACATAGGAACCGTTTCGCTTGAAGTTTGCTTTTCCCATAGTAGTTATGTGAAATTTACGCCTCCTGTTCGCGTTGTAGCAGTTTTGTCGAAAATTTTGATTTAATTTTATATTTAAGCCTAACCAGATATCAAAAAATAAGATTATACATTTGAAATGTATGTCTAATTATACACTGCTTCGTTGGTTGAGTAGCTGCATGACTGGTGGTTGAAAGGTCCTGGGTTCAATTAATAGTATCAGACCGGCATTATTGGACTTTTCTAATTTAAAATTTCAATTACTAGCTTAAAGTTTAGATGCGTCTCTTGTTTATGGTAATAGGCTTACCACTTGTTCCATGGTGAGACGTAAACGTAATTGGTGAAACGTGCTATTGTGCTACATTTTTCAGCCTACCTCTTCGAGGATTACCGGCGTGGTGTTATGTTGATATAAGTTAGTTAAAAACCACATCTATATGTCCGTTATATTCAAATTTAACAAAGGCTTATGTAAAGTCTGCAGCTATACATAATCCCTTGTGCTATTTTAAGTGGTTTCGTTTTCACAGAACCAGGTATCGGTGCGATCATTACCAAAGTTGCTGCGAAATTGACCTGAACTTGTATTCGCATCGCGCAATTTCCGTCCAAGATTTTTAGCTTTTATATCTCTAGTTGTTCTTTCGTATGATGTTCGCTCATTTCCTCCATCGCCTTCTTTGGCTAGACATCGCGTTAAATTTAAAAAATTATCACTACTTACATTTGTTATTGTAACACCTTTCAATTCGAGTACTACCTTAAATTGTACATATTTGAGATCACTTCCATATGAAGCTTGGTCATCGCTTGTGATTTAAAATTGTTGTTCATAGAAATATTTTGCAAATTATCGGTTTTTGTTTATATGAATAAAGGTCAATTTAATAATGTCGACTTTAATAGTATTGAAGTTAACTTTTACAGAAGTAAGATTTACTCTAAGAATATAATTTTCAATCGCAGGACCTTACTCTGGTTTTTCGCATCTGGCGTCAAAAAATAAGAAACAGCGGCGTGTTTTTCTATAATGCCAGTAGCCGTATAGCTTAATAGCGAACGAAAATTAAATGTTTTGGTATTTAAATAGTGGTATTAAATTAGAACGCAATTCACAATACTCGTCTGAATTTAATTTATATTACGAGGTTTTAATAGTTCATCGCGAATAAAGTGCCATTAATATCACAAATGGACCGCGTACAATGCAAAGTTGTTGATAACGTCCTAGAAAATGATTGTTGGAATAATAGTTGGTGGAATACTTTATTCCAATCAGTGTAAAAGTGCTTATGCTTTACGAACTATAAAAAGCATTTAGTAAACTGTACTTGTATCTGAAAAAACATGTTTATCTTAACATTTGTTATTTTTCCGCGTAAAAACCATAGCCTTGTCTATACATGAAAGGAATTATCTGTACTATACATAAACGTATAAACGTGAAAATTAATTTACGATATCGCTGACGGTCAGAACCGGATCGTTTGCATTTTACCAATGATTTATGTTAACCTATCGTAAATTTAACACAAAACGTATGGTTACCGCTCAATTGTATTATTGTACTGGCAAAATGTACCAGTGCGTAGCACGTGGCTATTTGGAATACCTACAGCTTACGGAATTTATTTTAAGAAATGACCAGATTGAAATAACCAGAGCGGCAATTGGTATTCAATAATAATCTATTTATATTAAAGCTGACAGGTTTATTGCAAAGTTCTATGAATGGCTATTTAAAATAGTTCAACATATATATCATAATGTGGGAATTAGCACACCTTAGAGATTTCAGTAATATACTGCAAAGTATATCAAATATGTTTAACACGCAGTTGGCTGACGGGACATCTGTGGCTTGAACTCTACTCAATTTGAAAGGTGATTCGTGATTCGTGTTCGACAGTGGAACTATGAAAAGATTGATTGATGATGAAGTATCGTATATTGCATTGTGAACTTATTTAATATAGTTAAATGCTCATATTATTATGTCTATTGTCTGTGTAGTTAGGTCGAGTGTTAAATACTATCATCAGCTGGGAAATTTCGTACGCATTTTAATACCAGATTTAAATGATCATATCTAAATGCTCACCACCTATTCCATAGTGGGACGTAAACGTAACCAATGAAACGTGGGAGTGTTCTGCATTCCTCTGCCTAC
>DWEJ01003354.1:0-10508 GCA_018245835.1 Mysoria sejanus stolli | reverse complement strand
CCACCTATTCCATAGTGGGACGTAAAGGTAACCGGTGAAACGTGGGAATGTTCTGCATTCCTCTGCCTACCTCTTCGGGGATTACAGGCGTGAAGTGGATTACAGGCGTGGATTTGTTAAGTTTACTATCGTTACCGTGTTAATGCTATATGTAGATGAAAATAATAATACATTAGAGTAATTTTAATAGGTTTTAAATATTTTTTAGGCTTATATTCGACAAGCTCCACACGGCTCATTGATATTATGTAAATTAATATAGCCAGAGGTACATTATAAGTTTACCGCGATAACTAAAATGCAAGTTTGAAGTGTAAAACAAGAAGCGGTAGACGGCGGGCGGCAGCTTTCATCAACTTTCTATTAGCTCCGTCAAGGCAATTATAAAGTTGTGAGGCGCGTCGGATGATCGCAGTGCCAGCCTCGTTTTTACACAAATATCCCTTATAATAATGAGAAAACTTGCTCTTTGCCGGCCACATTGTAGACTAAGTTCCGCGAGATGATCTTGAAAAGAAAAAAACTTAATTAGAATTTGTTAAAGTCGCCGCATTTTTTTGCTTTCGCTTTTGATACGATCGCTTTTGTCGAGCGACATCAGGCTATATTAACGTAACAGATATTTGAAAAAAATTCTTAATCGTCTTTATGAAGACGTTGGTAAGGTATTTCAGTTTTTAAAAAAAAACATACAACATTCTTTCACTAATTTGATTTCATGCTAATGAAATCAACTGAGTCATAGAAAGCCGTGAATTTTTTAAATTAAAACAGAATTATCAATACGAAATCAATAACGTATATGATATAATTTATCGTTGAGCAAGCGGCCGGAGATTATTAATATTTGCTCCTCAACTCGACTCATCGAGTAATAGGATTTGACTTATAAGATGCACAACGCTAATACCACATTCTACTATTGTTGTGTAAAAAGTTGAATATTACTAGCGAGTAACTATCTTTTATAGAAGATCTTAATTATTTACTTGCGGTAAATTGAAAATACCAGGTAGGTAATAGAAAAAAGCGTTGAGGCGTATTACACAGCATGAAAACGCCTCAGGGGCTTGTTGAATTCCTGCGTAGAAAAAAACGATCAAGTAATGGAAGCGAGGCATCGTACCGTAGATATTCTAATAAGAAAATTTCCACTACATTTACTTTGGCGGGCGTCCTCGCGGCGTCTTCGCAAATATCTTATTTCCTGCGGCGAGATTGCATCTTGAGAAAACGCGAGGGTCGATTCACCGCCTCACTATTCGCTCCCGACCCTTTTCGCTCTAAGTATCTACTTATAATATCTGCCGCTACGTGGAAACTCGAATCAAGATGTCGTAGCGCCCGTAGCGAGCTCGTACTGATACGCCGCGATGCTTCACAACATGTACATTATGTTCTGTGCGTTGTTTCTTCGATATTTTGATTAATAGAAAAAATGCGTAACGACGTTATGTTATTATGTGAATAAAAGTTAGAATACTTATTGTATTTTGTTAATTTTCTGCTATTATCCCATAAACAGGAAAATCTAGAGCTTACTCTACCGCCATTTTCAAGTCTGATTCCTACCGATATAGATTAGTGGCCAGTCCATTTATCGGTTAGTTATCTGTTTATTCTTGTGTCAAACGTAAGATTCATCACCAGGGATGGCCTGGTGATGAAACTCGTTAACGCACTTCAAAGTTTTTACTTGCGGTCACCGGTATGAAAGCCCAGAGCTTTCAATGTAGCCGATGTCTACAGTCTGTCTACCGGATCACAGCTACGCGTGTTGAGTAATAATTCGTTTAGTTTTAAATATGTGTTTATATAAAAAGTATATTGAAAATAACAGATTAAAATATACTAACATTTCTATGATAGCGAATCATAACGAATGAAGAACAGATTTGAACAAGATGCCTTTTTCAACTATGATCTATTGATATATAATATGAAGTGATTGGTAAAGAAATCTAAATTATTAGAGTAAATATTTTTTTTTGACTATTGCTAATTAATTTTTCTTTTTAACTACTTCGTTGGTTGACTTGTTACAAAACGTGTTTGTTGATCAAGAGATCCTGGGTTCGGTTTTCGGGTCAATTAGTCTTGGAATTTTCTATCTTAGAATTTCTAATAGTAGCTCGGGGTCTGGAACTACACTCAGTATATAGCAATAGGTTCACTCTCTAATCAATGGTGGGACGAAAACGTAACTAATGAAATATAAACCTATTCGAGGATTATAGGAGTAATATTATATTGTTATGTTCAACATATTAAGAAACGCCTATTCAAGGCTTGTTTAACACTTGTTTAACATGTATTCTTGTCTAAATATAAAGAATAATGCTATATCAATTAACAGGCATGAGCGCAGAAGACGAATGGTACAATAAGTCGCTTTCCGCGTTGCGGATGAACAGCGGCCACCACGCGAACCTGGCGGCGGCGCCGATGCTGCAGTACCAGACCTAATCGCTGCTACACGGCGCCGATTACTCGCCGGCGCCGGCGCATGACTACGCGCCCCCGTAACGGCCCCGCAGTGGATCGTGTGCACAGTTACCGAGACTTTCCCACGCGCAAGTTCCGTCAATCAATGCGTCATGGTAGTGACTACGGATTCGAACTGAGCTTCAGCAGGGACGGAACTTCTACTTACGTATTATAAAATGTTGGGTACAATCGCTAATAAGGTACTACCGCTCGATGTTAACAAATGTTTCCCGCTCATTTTTCTTATATTAATAATCGTGGTTTCATACCATTCTATATTACGGGATACTAAAAATATAAAAGTATGAAAGTATCAACTTTTATTTAAACATTGTTATTTTTTGTTGTTCACATTCTTTTGCTACAGTTATTATACAATGTTGAACATATCATTCATTCATATATAAATTTCAATATTAATATGTACTTAAATGAAAATTATTGAAAATAAAGTTTCCACGGAAGATACAAATATATAACGCTTCATTAATACATCAACTAAAAACAAATCAATTTCTCGGCGTTTAGATATGTTACATATAATTAGGAACAAAATAGATTTTTAATTTCTTATGAAATTATTTAATTCGTATACGCTAGTCATATTGTACAGCTATTTGAATCAGCTAGTCATTAAGTAATGGTTTCCTAAATTATTGTATTTGTACATGAAACTTAAAACTTTGTCTATGGTAGCTCTATTACTTATTATTAAGAAAACCGATAATATTGACATATCAGTGTTTTCGTGAGAATACATCGATGAGTCCATATGTAAAAGGATCAAAATATAAAATCTTTTTAAGGCTCCCAAAGAATAAATATAGAACATTCCTATCACAATGATGCCTTGAATAAAACTTGCTTCAAAATTGTGGACACATTTCATATGTTTGCTTTGGGAGTTCCATCGTAAAATTACGTTTTTACTGATTGGTCCTTATGCACAGGGCCCGTTAGAATTTTTATCGCAAACTGAATAAATAAACGAAATACATATGAAATTTTAATAAGAGCTTCTACATATACCAAAGTCTTAATCTTTATGGCAGAATACAAGTATATTGTAAATAGAATCGTGCGCATGATAATTTTATAAGATGTTGACAGCTCAACGATATTGTAACGATATTATAATTAAAAGGTTATGAAGCAGTTTTAGTATTAAAAGGCCATTTATATACCTTTCTGAAGCTCTTCCATACTGTCGCATATAGAAAGAATCACGAACTCCTTGTACGTAACCAATATACTTAAGTTATACTTAAGTATATTGATAATATTGATCACCAAACACGCACATTCTCATAAAATCAAGATCAACAAATTCATGATCGATTTACCACTGCATAAAATGCGACTTAATGGACAGAGTTTTAGAGCCAAAGCCAAATGTTATTGCTAGTCATATAACATTTCATGGAAATAAGAATATTGATCTCGTAGGCATAATTCAGTAATTTTGAATCAACATTATTATTTATGATTTTGTACAAATTATTGTAAAAGCCATAGCAGAGTAGAATGAAATCAATTTGTTATATCTTCATAGACAAAATGGCCATTCTGTGCATTTCATGTAAATATTTTGTAGTTAAGGAAACTCGTCTAATGTAATGAACATGTGTAAAATTAAATAAATTGTGTAAAACGTATTAATGTATATCATTCTTACAAAATGAATCATACAGAATTTCCTGGCAGCTGCTATGTTTTAAAACTATAAAAACTAACTTTTTATTATATACATAGATATGTGCCCGATGCATGGCAATAGGCTCACTCATTCCATCGTGAGACGTAAACGTAACCGGTGAAACGTGGGAGTGTTCTGCACTCCTCTGCCTACCTCTTCGAGGATTACAGGCGTGAAGTAACTTTTTTTTACTTAGATTTAGATGAATTACTTATATTTAGATGAATTATTTTCTTTGGACAATAACTAACTTCAGAGTGAATTAAAGCATCTTAGCTTAATTCTTTCAAGAATAATCTCCAATAATCAATAATTACAAAGTACCTAACAATTTTTCTACTTAATTAAATAAAAGACAATATTAATGTATTATCATTTATTCCATTAATCGGGATCGCAAGCAGCATATTGTGGGTTCATGACACTATTCCTGACAAAGTATCGTGCGATATTAGACAACAAAATCTTCTCACCGCCTACAGCCTTCCAGAAGGTCGCTGCTTCGTGACGTATGGCGTTGCTTTGACCACACTCCTGTACAAAATGTGTCAGACGATTAATGAGGACCAAAAATATTTGTACAAAAATAAACTGGTACTATTAAACCTAGTTTAGTAACATTTTCCTTTGTATATCTACAATTCAATAGTGAATCAATAAACGAACATAAATAGAACATAACACGCTGAAGTACAATACAAAATATCCTTTAAAAGTCGTCGCAAAATTTGTGCATTTTTAAATAAGCAAACGACAAACAGCTTTTTTAATAATTATCAACCTGTCAATTAATAATAATTATTATGAGCATCTGTGATTAAATTAAACTATTATAATAGTTTAATTTAATCACAGATGCTCATTAAATGCCGTCATAAATAAATTATATTAGAGTTTTACAAACGTTTTGTATTTATAATAAGAAAATAATTCATGGCTAGATGTATACAATTTAATGGTTTTGGGATGGATTTTTAATTAACGGATTATCGCAGTAGATTGACTATGATATGGATAATTAAGATTGAAATTAGATTACCGAGTTGTACATTAACATGTAATGTTCAAATATTATCCAACCAATATGGATTAAATAATTGCATTTTTTTTCTAAGTATTAATATGTATGCCTATATTAAAATGTGATGCACTTATTATATGTACAAGCTTGTAACTTACCGTCGGTATATCCGCAGCTTTTTTCTTACCACGTATCTGTAAAATATAAAAGAAAACACTCTAACCTCCAATTAGGGAGCGTTCAAGTATTACGTAATTCAGAAATTGCCGCTCCCCACCCCCACTCCCTCCCACGAAACGCGGCGAAACATTTTTCTGTACCCAGTAGGTAACGACTGACTATTTTTAAGTAAAAGTCACAAATAAGTTGAATAAAATACCGGTAAGTCCCCAAAATACGTTTGTTTGCGGAAATAATAAATGAACAAGAGATTTCTAAGTGGCAATAAAAAGCATTGTAAAGTTTTACAGTAAACCCCCCCCGTCCCCCCCCCCAAATTACGTTACATAACACTTGAACGCTCGATCGTAATGCTTGAACGATGTAACGACGTAATGCAAAAAAAACAGAGAACACATCATCATGATCCAGCCTGGTCCGGTCCTTTGCTGAACATGGTCCCCACCGATAGCTCGCCACTGAGTGCAATCGCCAGTAGCTACAGGGCTCCAAACATCAAGATCCTCGAGAACACGAAGGTATCACAACGTTATTCCTAAATAACTTACCTCAGCTTCATCTTTACACTGAGACGACTCAAGGCAACACATCGGTATTGAAGAACCACGCGGCTTGATTTTATCATCACCGTACAATTCCAAAAATTTCGTGCTCACCACGTCGCGAACCTTGAAACAATTATTTATTGACTTACTTTTAATTTGTATTTTCAAAATGAAAACAAAAATCGAATAATTTTATTGTTTATATGTAGGTCTAACGATAGCTTATATACCGTCCAGTCTGTAGGTATTTACAGCCGAAGTTAGATGGCGGGCAGGCAAGGACTCACAAGCGCAAAGTTGATTTATTTGTGTTACACTGTTAGTTCAAAATAGAACTAATATGTAATAATGGCGGACAATCTCACTGAAGTCACCGCCACGCCACGCAGCGTAAACAGTAATCGCTTAAATTAATGCGTAGTTTAAAAATACAATTTACGTTCATCATACTATTAGCGCTTTTTAATACGTTTCATGTTACCGTAGCAATTTCGTTTTCATGAAGGTCGTTTAAGAGTGCAGTGAAATTCTCCTGATACACCGCTGACATAGCTGGCCTCGTGAAGTACTCGTAAAAGTCATCAATTACATTCGCCTATATAAACATAGATAATCAACATTTCACTTTTTAACAAAAAGATTGACAAACTTAGCATAAAACCTGCTTTAGATAAGTAGAATGATAATACATAGTAAAGTGACCGGCGCCGGTTGGATGCTAAGAACTGAAAATCGAGCTCAGTGACGTGTTCTGCATGCATGGTCATAGCTCCTATTGGAGAGGCCTTTGACCGGCATTGGAAGGGAAACCATAATGATAATAAACAGCAATACTAAAATAACAAAATAAGGATATGATTAATAGTCGTGTGGCAATTGTTTGTTACTTTTTAATTTCTCATAATAATGACACCGTACACCTCATCAAACGTCGTCCAAATCAGCTTCATTATTACATTATAATGTATGTTAATCGACCACCAAGGTCGTGGATTTTCTACAAATGGGTACTTCATAATGCTATGAATATGACTACCTTAAAAAAATAGGCACACAACTAAAGACAGTAACAAAAATAAATACATTACCTGATACCTTAGTAGGAGTTTATTGAAGTACGCCTCGTGCTTTCCGTACAGCTGAGTTATAACATCAGAACAGAATGACTTTTTGGACAAACACGTCACCGACTCAATGCAATGCAATTTGTTGAGCTGCAGACGAAAATAGTTCCCGCGTTTGTCTGTTATCAATGTATGGCCCTAAAATGGATATCAACTTTTAAAATCTCTACGTCACATTAAACATATTAGGACTGTAAAAAATGCTAAGATATGAATAGAATACTAACAGCCAACGGTTTGGGCGACGGATGCCATTTATTCCTACTTGTGTTTTGCCTATATTTTATTCTACGACGTAAATCTAAATGGATTTACAAAAGGCAGACTGGCTGCTCGATGACATTATGAAGCAGTCAAGCCCTGATGAAGACGAGACTGGCGGCAGACATTAATGAGTATTACATTCATTCAATGATATCACCTGATGGGGTAGCTGCTTTTGCACGGCCATCGCCACTTCTCGCCCAGGCTTCCTCACTTTCACGTAATACAGCGGCCCGGGCAGCGTCGCCGATTGGAATATCGGCGAATCGAATTTGTTCACCGGTTGCCATCGGCTGCAATGCCACAAACGGTGTGTTATACATTACCACTAATGAAATCCAATTAATTACATAAGCGACGGCGTTAAACGCCTGTAATCCCCGGAAAGATAGACAAAGGATTAATTATATGTGTTGTACATTGTAGTATTATTTATATTTACTATACACTACGTGTACTTTGAAATAGATATGATGATAGTGACAGATATTATGATAGCCAACGTTACCATTTCGACGTGTTTAGCGAGAGTCGAGAACCGGCGATACTTCCCCGGCTTCTGATACTGAAACATGGTCACTTTAAAACGTAAGATACTTGCTCAGCAATTAAAACTATTTTAATTTGAGTAGACCAATATGACTAATACGTCATTAATTAAATATAACATCACGCCTGTAATGTCCCAAGTGGTAGGCCGAGGGGTGTAGTACGCTACCACTTTTCACCAGTGACGTGAAAGGTGGGATAGTGGTGAATCTACTACCATATACCGAGCACATTTCCAGACACAGAGCCACATATAAAAATCTGAATTAGAAAAATCCAGTTGTGCTCAATTCGTGATTTGAACCCAAGACCTCCCGATCGGCAGGAAATCACGGAATTGTAATATTTTTTATATTTAATTACCTACTTATCTAACAATTTATATACCTAGGGACACGACCTATAAAAAGTAAATTTAGGCGTACAAAAAAAATTGACTAACACTTATTGGCAATACAAAAATTTACCCGGACGCACTCAAACTGTAGCGCATCAAGGGGTCCAGAACTGCAGCATCAGGTTCAACCGTTTCAGACACAAACGGGTCCAATTTGCGTAAAAACATATTCGCTAACTGCAAAAAACAAACAGCAAATCCAACTATAAAACCTATAACCAGCACATTTATCACGCGATTTCCATCGAACGTACGCTGATCTGAAAGAGTTCCAAATGTGTACTATAATGTATGTAAGGGGTAGATGTGAGTATCGTGTACGCTGTACGCACCGCTTGGCCGACGTCCGCGGAGCAGTAGTACGCGTGGCGGCGGTGCGCGGCGTGCAGGCGGCGCGAGTGGCGCGCGCACGGCCCGGCGCCCCGCACGCACGGGTCGTTCGTGTCGAACGCCGCGCCCACCACCAGCCCGCCGTCGTACACCAGCCCGCTCTCGTTTATCGCTGCAACACCCACCGATACTCCAACTACCACGACGGACACTAAATTAACATTCATTGCATACAAATATGGCAACTAGGTACTATGGTAACTAGGCACCGTCTTTTTTGTATGGAGAAAAGTGGGATTTGTATGTATATGGTACCTTTAAAGCTATAAATGTCAATATCTCTTCTCCCGTAATATATAAGAGCGAAACAGGATAGGTGTATAGCTTGGAGAGGAGCCATGAACCGTATGGTCTCCACGCGAGACCCTTGCAGCCGCCAGCCAGAGAAGTAGCAGTGTCGATAAACCTTTATGCCGACTTTAATCAAACTTGCCTGTACCCTTTCATCCACCTTAAAAAAAAACGTAAAAACCTTAAATGAATTTCGTAATTAATAAAACCAGTTACTACTTAATGATCGTTCCTTAGGTTCCAATTGATCATCTAATAAACAGATCTATTCTCCAATGCTTAATGACTGCAATATTTTTGTGAGTAATACAGGCGTTGTTCTATGTAAGTGTTGTTCTATGTAAGCGTTGTTCTATGTAAGCGTTGTTCTATGTAAGCGTTGTTCTATGTAAGCGTTGTTCTATGTAAGCTTTGTTCTATGTAAGCGTTGTCCTATGTGAGTGGTACTTTATGTAAGCGTTGTTCTATGTAAGTGTTGTTCTATGTAAGCGTTGTTCTATGTAAGCGTTTTTCTATGTGAGTGGTACTCTATGTAAGCTTTGTTCTATGTGAGCGATGTTCTATGTAGCTGTTGTTCTATGTAAACTATCTGGTAACCATTACCATTAGGGTACTATGGATCAGATAGCTATATATAGATATGTTTTAAGATATTTATTTTAATCTTAAGATTTTGCTCTTAACATTTGTTATGTAACGAATACGATATTTAATCTCATATACGCATACAACTTTATGCAACCTCTGAACTTTCTGATCTGTAGCTTTCAATTAATAGAAGAAAACTTCCTAGTTAACTATTATAATGTTAAATAATTTAACTGTTTATATGCCCCAAGTGCAAAATGGTAGGGAAAATAGCAATACTATATTGCTTTATTATCAACACTATGACATTATTAAAAACAATCGCAACCCATTTTCGAAATGCCAACGGGCAAGAACCATCGTTGACCACTGTTACTCACTGTCTCATTGTTGAAGCAATTAATCCTTAATGCGGTAGGATCCTCTGGCGGAAAAGGCTCTACAAATGTGATAACACTCGATGCCAGCCCCAGTTCTAGTAATGCCGCTATACAAGAATAAGCTTCTAAGCAATCTCCATACACTATAATTGTATTAGTACTGCTCAATGCATACGACGTTTCCTCTGAAATATCAGAAGATACAATATTCGGGCACTCAAGATTATGTGCGTCATGTTGAACTTTACTGAATTATTTTTCGATGCCTTTTATAATGAATAGGTATAATGACAAATTTATTGTTAGATCATTTTGACAATAAAATTGTAGATAAACTGCTACAGGACCAAAGAACCAATTAGTTTAAATTATAATTTTAAGCAGGAATGCATTTTTAAGCTTCAAACGCAAAGATACAAATACAAAAAACAGTACCTATAAAAATAATATGAGTGAAAGTAAAATTTGCATTTCTTATATTGCAAAATCATTACGTTGATCATTGTTAAGTATCTGATCATTGTGAAGAGACGAATCCGCGAATTTGAGGAACAGCGCAAAGCAGACCTCGATGCCAAGCGAGATGAGCTAAAGGC
>DWEJ01003353.1:0-10509 GCA_018245835.1 Mysoria sejanus stolli | reverse complement strand
CAAATATAAAAAGAGGATTTAGTTTTGTTCGACGTATCTGCCTGTTTGTGTATTTGTCTGTAGCGTGGTGGTTACTAGACGAAGGGACCGATTTTTAAGCAGTTTTCTTGTTTGCTTCTTACCTACAATTTATGAAGATCCTTATGGTATATCTTCACAAATTTATTAATAAAGAGATGCAGATTTATTTTTGTTCTGGTTATATTTAGATATCGGTTTCCAATCGCAGTAATGTTAAACTTAAAAAATATTCATACGTTTTGTTAATGAACTTATAATAGGTCAGGAAACAAATTTTTAACTGTTTCAGGATTTAAGGTTTTATTAGAGTGAGGGACTACTCACCCGACTCCGAAACAGTTTTAGATATTTTAACGAGAATTTCTAACCCAGGGCCGCCAGTTAAATCATCTGTCGCGCTTTCAATCAGTAGACCAACGAAGCGATAAGTTTATTTCAATGGTCACTGTAGCCCGTGCCTATAATGAACTTACCACATCTTTGAAATCGCATAAATAACATGTAACGGATACCTTCATACCCTATTGCGGAGATCGCGGCCAAGCGCTTGTCTTATAAATTAAAAAACAAAACAGTAGCTGTATTTTAAGAATTAGCCATGACGTATGTAACAAATATGTTTATTATTTTTCACGGGCTATCTATACGAACTAGAAAAGTAAGTCCCTAGAAGTTTGACCCTTGAAGTGAGACCCTAGAAGTGAGATTCTAGAAGTATCGGAAAAATTCTTGATGTTTATTAAAATCTCAGATTTTTTTTCGAGATGACCTAATTCTGTTGAGCTTGACAGCCTCTACAGCTTTACCGGGATATGAGGCGAACCCAAATCGCTCAGCCTGAGAAAGGGGGTGTGGGAGGGGAAGGAGTGAGGCTCAGCACGGGCTAACAGTTCCGGCTCCACCCCACGAGGAAGTTACATATTAATAACTAAGCTACCGAACCGCGGGCGTCCCACGCAAGACTCGAACCTCGGCACGGAACAGCACAATGAATATACCGGGACGGTGAGGATATAGATTTAAACTAGAATCGCGCGGCGTTTACGACCCCGCCTACGGCTGCGGTGTGTGTAGTGTGTGTTATTGTGCAGTGTCTGGGAGGATGATGCGTCCTCCGGGGGCCTTTTTGCCAGGGTATATATCATCGTCGGGGTCATCTAATACATGTCTCGGTCTCCGGAAAGGAGTAGTTACCCCCACAGGACGACTGGGGTATGTGACTGCTTCGACAATTTATTTATTAGTGTGGGAGTCAGCTTTGGCGAAGTAGCGTATCGCTTGCTTCCTTAAGAATTGTGCTATTGTATCTAATTCGAGATCTCTATGCAGATCCACATTACGAATAAAAAATCTCAGATACCAAAATACGTACTAAGTAAAACAATGTGAACGCACGGCAAGATTCCAAGTATATCTCTATATTCAGATTTCTGCTGCGAAACTTAATAAAGCTGGAAACAGACAGGTCTAGTATGGGGCGAGATCCTAATATGATTACTCATACGGGCTTGGAATAATAAACTGACTACAGCCAACTAGGTACTTTCGTTATAACAGATTTCAATGTTTGCATCTTTATGTAGGTTAAATGTAATATAAGAACATCTGTTGCACTGTAGTTGACCATAGAAACCACGTTGGTTTGATTCATTAATTAGTAAACCGGATTGTTGACTTGAGAGATTGTAGATTCAATTTTCGTCTAGGATTAATATTTGTATGATGAATACAAGTATACTGTTCCGTACTTGGGTGAAAATATTGTATATTCATGTATATGAGAGTCAGCAGTTTCGTTACCGTCCGCTTAGTTCGATGACAGATTGCTGTGTGTTTACTCTAAACAAATAAGAATAATCAACTATATGCAATCTTTTACAACAACAAATGTGGTTACTTAGCGGTTAATAATAATAATAATAATATTTATTTCAGACCATTGATCCATAAATTTTGTGTTAGTAACAATTTTTACCTTATTAACTATGTAAGTATTTTTAGTTTACATTTAAGATTAATTAATTCACCTACTTAATTAACCCTACTGCTGTCTCCATCCAGTGATGCTGTATGGAGCAGTCGGGCCTGGCAGCAATCAATTTTAGAATGCTGTTGTCGCTAGTACGTAAGCGCTGTAGCAGAGATGCTGCTTTTTTACGCATCAACGCGAAGAAGGCGTCTGTGCGCGCGTCCGCGAACATTTTTGAGGCGCTACAGCGCCACGGCAGCCCCAACAGCACCCTAAAGGCATTGTTATATTGAACCCGCAGGGAATCGTAGGCGCGGCGCGTATATGCCACCCACAGTCCACCGGTATAAAAGTACTGACAGAACGCTTTAAATAAGGTGACTTTCACGTCTGCAGTGCACCTTGCGAATCTGCGGGCAAGCATATTGCCCCTCACCGCCAACGCCCTGCGTTCTCTCTCGATATCCTCGTCATCTCTTAGGTCGCTCGTGACGATATGGCCGAGGTACCCAAATCTCTTCACGACCTTAAGAGGTACACCATCAAGACGTACGGGTGGCACATGACGCGGCTGCTGTTTTGGTGCCCTAAATATAAGAATTTCACTCTTCTTCGAGTTATATATTAAACCATGTGCCACCGCGTACGTCTCACAGATATGCAACAGCTTCTTCAGCCCAGCTATTGACGGACCAAGCAGCACCATGCCGTCTGCATAGCTTATATTGTTCACACATATGCCATCGATATGGCAGCCGACATGTGTGCTGCCAAGCTGTTCAACCAGTTGATTCATGTACAGGTTAAACAAGAGGGGCGAGCTCAGTCCGCCCTGCCTCACACCGCATTCCAACCTGTATTCTTCCGACAAAGCACCGACCCATCTTACCTGGTTTCGCTGGTTAGTATACCAGTATTTCAGAAGGGACGTGTATTCCGCCGGCACAGCCGCGCTCGTCAACTTGCTCCACAGCAGATCATATGAAACCAGGTCAAATGCCTTCGACAAGTCAAGGAAACACGCATATACCGGCGTCCTCCTATCGGTGTAGTACTTGACAGTGTGTTTAAGACTAAATATAGCGCTCTCCGTCGAAACTCCCGATTTAAAACCAAATTGTGCATCGTTTATTTTTATGTATTGTTTTAAACAATCGTTTAACACACTGTCAAACACCTTAGCCGCGATGGTAGCAAGCGAGATGGGCCGATAATTGCTCATGTCGGACGCATCACCCGGTTTATTTTTAACAATGGGTACTATAATAGTGCGCATTAGTGGTTCCGGTAGATATGAGTGACCTAAACACAAGCTGTAAAACAGTGAAAGAACTCGCGGCAGATACACTCCCGCATATTTAAAGTGTTCAATGCTGAGACCATCATGACCAGCCGACTTTCCTCTCACCATTCCGTTAACTATCTTAGCTACACTCTTGGCAGGTATCTTTTTATTCCACTCAGTCACAATAACCTCAGCATTGCTCATCTCCGAACAATTTAACACATCACTTAAGGACGACCGCACAGAAAAGTGACACCGGAACGCATCAGCAACGTCCTTGTGACCACGAACACCCCCAACGCTCACTGGGAGGATTGGCTTCACATTCATTTTGTTTGTGTTTTTCCAAAAATTTTTAAAGTCCTTAGATGAATGATTCGCGGCAAGGATATCCATTTTAAGTTGTTCCTGTCTGTTTTGGCACCACTTTAATTTGGCCTTAAAATGTCTCCTAGACTTTGACATTTCTTTGAACACTGGACCGCTGGATGGCTGCCCAGCCAGCATCCATGTCTGGAATTTAAGCCGCGCCTCTCGATGTGGTCCCGCAACATGTTTATTCCAACCCGTCACATAGCCCCCTTTTTTGTTACATTTACCTCTATATGTATGAATTGCTGCCAGAGATAACGTATTAATCATATCATAATATAAGTTATTAATGACTATATGATGTTCTTTATTATTACAGAATTTATCACAACATTCATTGAGATCGACTGGTAAATTTATCATTCTTAATATTGAGTGACAAAGGTCATGATATTGATTTATCTGTCCCAGGCACCTATTACCCCATATAACACGGTTAATAGGTGTCACTATTGCCGGCTCTTTGACTTTAGGCTTAAGTTTTCCTAAGTTACACTGAAGTACAAGTGGATAGTGGTCAGACCAGTACACGTCGTAATATACAGATACTCTTTCAACTGTTTCCCGCGTGGAACAAGTGACAATGCCGTGATCCAACCACCTGTTACATCCATGAGCCTCACTGTGGAAGGTAAATGTATTTTTGTCACACATATTTATATCTACACAACTCCAATTCTCTGCGCTACAAAAATCTAACATTTCATTATAAAATAATTCACCAGGATGAGCATTAAAGTCTCCTACTATGTAAAATGCTTCAATTCCCAAGTTTTCTTCCATTTCTATAACTGCACGGATCGCACCAAGACACTCACAAAATTCAGGTAGATTGAAAGGTAAAGAAAGGGCACTCATGATCAGTAATTGATGATTCCATTACAAAGCAGGTGGCATCTAATTTTGTTTTTATCATAATATGATCTAAACAGGTACGTCCGTGAGTGGGCATTGTATGACCTGGAAGTATGCCGTGCCCAGCTAGCGAGTTTAGGTAATCGTAGGAACGAATGTCAGAGGTATTAGACGAGATATCTATATTTACATCACCACAAACAATTATATTTTTGAAAGAGTTTAATTTTGATAGGGTGCGATCTAAAGAATGTATAAAGTTATTACTAATTACTTTGGCTTGGAGGACGGTAGATACCAAGGATACATATATCATTATTAATTTTTAGTAAGAGACAATTAGCGTCGTTGACGCTTGGTTCCTCAAAAGAAACTTGTAAGGTATTTCGGTAATATATAACTACTCCCTCGTTTTCAGTTTTGTTTCGTGTAGTGGCTACATAATTATAATTATCGAGTGGGGGTATGTATTTTGCGGAAGTGAGCCAGCATTCAGAAAGGACTAATATATCCCAGGGAATTTGAGATCTTTCCAATAGTGTTATGAAGTTATTTATATTGCAATTAATGCTACGTATGTTTTGAGCGATTATGTTAAACTGATTTTTAGATATGAGAAGTTTAATTTCATCAACGTTACAATTCATTTGTTTAGCTACATGATGTTCGTCCAGATCGCAATTAATTGTTTCGATGTCCTGCATAATTAGTAGATAAGAATAAATATTCCAAGAAAGTCACGAAAATCATGTGACCCGAGCGATTTTTTTTTAGTAAATACATAAAGGATCTGGTGGCGCGGATGGCCAAAGTTGTTTCTATTATTCCGTAACTTAAGAGGCTTGTGCGATTGCACATGTGTATAAATATTTTATAATATGTTTTAAATAGTTTGACAGATGGTATGTAATAGTATGAGTATGGTGTATATTATGACATTGAAACTAGTATTTCGTGTACGAGTATATACGTAAAGTAGATATAAAATTAGATTTTTTGTGTGATATAGGTAATATGCGCGTTGCTAAGTGTAATGTAATTAAATAAAAGCGAAGCATATAATTTAAAATTGAACAATAGGGTATAAAAGTATCGACGGTGCACATAGCAAAATGATGATTAAGACACTTTATAAAGTAATAATATAAAAGAAGTACATTGAATAGTGTGAATGCATAGTCACAAAAGATTGTACAACTCTGCCTCGTCCTCGATACGAGTCGGTTTTGATCCTTCTTCTTTTTTGACATAAACTGATCCCCGGTAGTTCCATACAGAAAATAATTTCTTATTCTTTACGTTTAGTCGAGAAATGTAGTAGTACCTACAAGTACCTATCTAGCTTTTTTTGTTAGATAGTCAGTTATATATATAAGTTGCGAAGACCCCTGCATTTTGATGTGGCCCGTATGCAGCAAGGGAACGTTATTGTCTCGTTTATCTTTATTAAATGATTTATAGTGTTTTAGTAAGGATTCCTTACGAATAGTGGTTGTAAAGTCGACGACAATGGCTGCATTTCTCCTTCTGTAAATTTCTTTTATTTCCGTTGGTGTAACAGGTGTATCCGTTCCTATGGAAGAGGCAATGACCTGTATAATAGATCTTTCCTGTTTTCCTTGGTCTGTTTGAGCACATTTCGAATCTCAGTCATGTGGAGCAAATCTTTCTTTCCTGAGTATTAAAAGTAGCCTCTAGAGAAAGAGTAGAAATTCTCTTTTTGAGGTCAAAATTTTCCTCTTTTAGTTCATTAATTTCTTGTTGAAGTTCTTCGTTGTGGCGAGTTAATGACTTGATCAACGTCTTAATGTCCTCATTTTGCGTTATGATTTTACTTAAGGTGTTGGTTAGAATCTCAAATTTCTGATCTTGCTGCTGTTTCATATCCAAAAATAATGTTTTATGCTCTAATTCGTTGTATGTACGTTTTTGGCGCTTTGTTACGTAAAAATTATTATCTTCTACATTGATAAAACCGGGATTATCGAGCGCCGAATCGGAGTTATAATGTGTAGATGCGGTAGTCGGGATCAATTGCCGTCTTGGACCGGCCGGCGGAGACCATTGCAGTTACATTATTCGATGAGCAGACTGTACGTGTCTAGCTACCAAATGCAACGATGTGGCTGCGTCAATCGCTACTAACTTTGCTTATCGAACGGTTTACAATACTAGTACGTACACACGTCATCGCGTACGCATGCAGACAACGCAACAAGCAGGCGGTCGCTGGGTTCTAGCGTATAAGTGCGTACTAATGACACTGTTGCTGTCTACATCGCCTATCTCACTTACACCACCACGCCGAGTTATGCACTCCTATATTACATTGGGATGATGCAACAGGTAAGCGGTCGCCGGGTTATGAACGGATAATATGAGGTAGGAAGTAATTACACTGTTGCTGTCAACACCGCCTATCTCACTTACACCACCACACCGAGTTATGCACTCCTAGTACATTAAGATGAATTTTTAAAATTCTTATTAAATAAATAAATACAATATGAAGGTATATAAATAAGGATGTTATCTATTCATCACATAGTAACTGTCGCTTATACATACGTGGTTTTCGAAAATTCAACATGGTGTTAATAAAAAGTTTGGTCAACAAGTTAATCAGTTCATCAAAAGTTATTTTAAATATCAATCAATAATTTTATTATATAATTTTCATAAAAGGGTAGGTTGATACCAGGCATGTTACATTATGTCAATTTTACAAAACCGCGAAATAAATATCTTTAATTATATTTCATTACACAAATGTATTAAAACCAAAACATAGTAAGTAAATTGATAGTAATATTAGAACGCAACTATTTTAGTTCCATTTAATTTGATACTCGTACATTGCACCACCATCTTTTTTCATGGTCATGTGTTCGCTAAACAATAAAACTAATTTATTTCTTGGATTTCAAAACATTTTTGTATTAGGTAATGCAAAAATGTTTAGGAATAGTTTTGTAGGTACAAAACTATTCCTACACAAATAAAAAAAAGCTGTATAATTTGCATCACTTATTTATATTTGTAATTGGTCATTAATGACCAAATGCCTTTTTAGAAACCTGAATATATGAAAGTCTATTACACGTACTTACGAAAAACTAGCGCTGAGGTTAGTGCTAAGTTTAAAAGTAAAAAAGTACAACTTTTTCGGAGATTTTGCTTAGGCACGTAACTAATATTTATTTCATATTTTACCAGAGCACACCTTGGTGGGGTATTAGACATGCTCATAGAAAACGAGGAGATCATTGATGGTCAAAACATATACTCTCATTCTATTGGTTATATTCTGTCCCCTTTTCATCTACAGGAATAACGTATATTCTATTGCAAATTCGCTCTCTCGTGATATGAAGATAGTCTCTAAATTTGTGACCTCCTAGTATCGCGAGGGAGAATCAAACTATACATTGGCCCCTATACAAAGTTTGGCACGTCTCATATACATTTTTACTTATAATTTCTATTTTTTAAAGAAGGATCCATATAATAATCTCCATCACTATCTAACCGTGTAATTCTAATTGACATTGACATTATACTCGTGTATATGACGGAATTTCGGTACTGTCAAATAACATCAGAATCGTACACATCTTACATTCCTTGAAATATATTATTGAGTTTATTACTTCATGGAGAACTCTCTTTGCAAAGGTTCTGCGCACGATGCATATTTTATTATATTAAGGTAACGTTTTTCGTGACACCGCACGCGCTGTAGAGCGCATAGACTCGCATCGCAATCCTCTCGTAGCCACGTTGATGTGATATTCAATGGCTAGGTTTCACATTAAAATTTGACTGTCACGCCGCTTCATGGAGTACCGTTCATTTCTGATGTTATCTCTTTCTCAACCCCTTGGAGTGCTACTTGACATGAGCCCAGAAAACGAGAGGAAAATAGTTAATTAGTATCTAATTTGTATCTATTGCTCGTATTTCTTCTCACTTACACTTGTAGAAGAAGCATAATATTGGCGCAGGGCAAGTATTAGGACGTTGTTCAGATGCTCTTTCAATTTATGGACTCCTAGTGTCGCGAGGCACATCTCGCGGTACTGTAAATATATATAACTTGACGCGTTGGAGAGTAAAAAAGCGTAAGAGACAGTGGCGAAAATAACTTTTGGATATAAATAATAATTATGAGTCAGATGTATTTTGTGTCTTATTTATTACATACGGGGGTACCTACGTTATTTTTGGTAAGAAATGTAAGGTTTCGTATAGTCAGGGATTCATGTAGTTTACTCTCATAATAAAAAAATATGCGCCGTCGTCGGACCCGTGTGGCAATTATTATAATTTTATGAATATTATTAATTGCTAATGATTAAGCTCTTAGCTACATTATATAGTTACAGTTAACATTAGTATCTCGGTGACGAGAACCCATTATCGACTATCAAAAACAGTCTGTTTACAGTGTGTGACAGTTTGCTACAAATAATGTTATTAATATATCCATGCATCGGGTACATCGGGCAACATTAACTTTGTTTAAAGATTTTGCACCGTTTGCTAATCATATTTCACGTTTTTACCTAATTTTGTTGTTTTATCTAAAAAGTCATATTTTTCGCTTACAAATTTTTAATTTAACAACATATTCACATCAGCTTTAAGATGAAATTGTTCTTAAATTTGACGTGATTCTTGGGCATGCGTATGAAAAACGAGAGGGATGTAGTCTATAGTAGTCAAAACAACCTTGTTACTCATATTCCATCTTGCTCACACACTGAAAATGTATAATACCGACTCAGAATTCACATTCTGTTTTGTTCACTACCTCTTTCAAGTTATGGTCTCCTAGTACTGCGAATCAGATTTCACTCAACATTTGTAAAATATATATATATATATATTGGAACCCTGAAACAAAAAGAGCGTAACGGACATTGAACAAAATGACTGATCGATTTAAAACTAAACATAGGTTAAAAACCTCTTTTAATGTATCCTGTTTCTAGATTTAATAATAAATATTCAAATTAGTAGCAACGGCCACACTGGTGGTATAATTTAATTATAAAAAAAAAACATTTATGACAATCTTTTGGTTTTATTATTAGGTTTCAAAAAAAGTGGAAATTAGTTTTACAATCCCTACATTTACTTCCTGTAAATGTACTATTAGTTATTTCATTTATATTATAGGATGGCGTTCAAATTTGATGATCGCAGTATAATTTGTTAGGTTGCCTTTAAATTTGATAAACTAAACTTAGAAAAATTTGTCAATTGAATTTTTAAAAACACGATATATCTATCCCAGTTACAATATGACGTCTAAAAAATTGTTTAATCTTTAGAATATTTTTTACTTCAAGATATTTCGTTATATTTCAGAATTTAATTTTGTACTACATTTTAACTCTAATAATAATAACTTAATGTTTTTACAGATTTTCAATTTTTAGTGGCAAATCAAAAAAGTAGTATATCCACATCTATGACACAAGGATTAAACTAAATTTGTTATTTATGACCACTTAGATATTGTTTTATTAATTATTGGATGAATTGATTTTTTTTTACACATGATCTAAATGTTGGTTCTTAAAACTTTTGCAGGAGTTCAAACGATTTGAACACCTGGAAGTAAGCTAAAATATGACCTCAAGCATCCGTTACGTTCATACACCTACTCATATTATCTTTATTATATATAATACTTGTACAACAAAGCTGGAAGTATCTTGATGTTTCTTCGCGCTAATCTCCAAAACGACCAGTCGTAATATGAAAGATTTTTTGAACATGTATATTTAGTGATATTTAACTATGAGAAAACTTATAGGCTACCTAGAATGGTTCTACAAATGTCCTTTGGTCTTAAATATACTCGTAGATATTTGTAAAGTAAGCTGGAAGCAAAACACTACTATACATATATAACTTCACGCCTGTAATCCTCGAAGAAATAGGCAGGGGAATGCAAAATACTTCTATGTTTCACCGGTTACGTTTAAGTCCCACTATG
>DWEJ01003352.1:0-10510 GCA_018245835.1 Mysoria sejanus stolli | reverse complement strand
TCTAGTCATTTTCTAAATCAGAAAATATCTAAATTAGAAAATTTCTAAATCAGAAAAATTCATTTGTAGTGTTCGACTCGGGAATCGCACTTGCAACCACACGACCAACGAGGCAGTCAGTAAATTACTTTTTACGGTTTATATCGCTTTACTATGAACTAGAACTATAACGGCCGACCGCTTGACGGATGTCAAGGGTCAACCCTTTTAAAGGTTGTGGATATTGCTCAGGCGACGCCGACGCCCTATTGACATAGGTTTCAAGATAGTTTTTGACAAAGACAAGTGGTAAATACTTATTTCATTCGACCCTTCCATCATCCACAAACGAAGGGATGTGACGCTATCGTTATGTAGAACTAAAAGCGTTTATGTGAAAATAAATATTAAAGTATCTATGTATACCAATGTAATAAAGCTGAAAGTGTTTGGTGTTTATTCGCGTTGATATTTCAAAATATTAGGTCATAGGTAAAAAAATATGAATGTATATTGTACTCAGATTAGCTATCAATACTACAGGCTATTACTGATGTGAAGCAACATATGTATGTGATAACCTTAAACGACATTTGTTATGTCAATCGGGTAAAAAACCCTCCTAACTGATATTTTATATTATACGCGTGCGCTGGTGTAACTATTTTTATATGATAGTATAATTATTGTTTTTTTTTCTTTGAATATAAGGCCATGATAAGGCATAAATTTACTAAAATTTAAAAGGTGTTTTATGAACATTATTTTAAAGCGTGGCATACTAATCCTTACGAATGAAATTTATTTTATCGCAAACTTTGTCTTTTATAGCATTTTATTTGAAAGTATATATTGGGAGAGAGCGTAAAATAAAAATATAAAATATAACACTGCTCGATGCGTATGTCTGTATTATATCAATTTCACATGAAAGTATAACTGAAAATAATATCTGCGCCGAAGTACTGTGAATTATTTGTCTGTTATTTCTTTTAAGTTATACGCTTGTGAAAATGCGGGACACCTGAATTGTATACATATTTTGTAATGATGAACAAAAGCAAATGATTTGTTTATAACAATTGCTAAAAGACGTTAGAAATAGATGCGGCAATAGTGTTTTCCGTAAATGAACCTCATTCTGAACTGAGGCTCTATACATATATACGAACATAAAAGGGAGATGAAACTGAGTGTCTTCTCCCTTTTATGTTCGTTCTTTAAAACTTTCCAAAAAATTGAAATCCACACTTGGGAGATTCAAATATTATTAGGTAGTTAATTAATCGAACCCAAAAAGGGGATCAAAATCGAATACAATGCCCCGTTTATTAGACTCTCATAGTATGCTATCTGCTACGTACGTAGGTATTAAAATTGTAAATTAATGAACACAATGGATTTAAATTCCTATTTAATTGATTATGTAACGCTTAAAATTATGTGATTCCATAGTTAAATGTATTGCTCTAATATAGATACAGGCGTAACTGGAAATGTTCATGAATTAAAACACATATATCAAGAAAATACCATTTTGCATTTAATATTATTTGTAATATTAGACATTCATTGGGTTGACAAATATTTTAGATACTTATACATTTAGGTATATTGGAATATTAACACCTGTTTTTATACATTACCCAAGGGTGGATCATACTGTTGATTTAGGTCGGTACCTACTTAATAATATTAATAATTCTTATGTGACTAATAATATTATTATTAGTCACATAAGAATTCCCAAACTTGTTTCCCGGCGTCAGAATTATTTAAAACCACATGCGTCAACATTTTTTAACACAAATATAAACATGTGGTCATATATTATAAAATATTCCAGTCATACCTCTGTTTATAACCTATACTGCACCGATACAATAGAAATAAAGCTTATTGAGGGGTTTGCGAAAATCACTTAATACTAAGTAGATATTAATTTCTGCGGTTTCCTTGGGAAGTTTTTGGGTTATCGAACATCATTTGACCTCGACGTATTGTAATTGAGGAAAGATGGTTATAACACGTTCATTTTGCCTTAAGATTGTTTTATTCGTCTGTACACCTACACGTCTTTGTTTGTCGAGGGGTTTGCCAAAATCACAAAATATTAAGAAGATATCATTTTCTGTGATTTCCTTGGGAAGTTTTTGGGTTATCGGACATCATTTGACCTCGTCGAATTGTAATTGAGGAAAGATTATTATAAATACGTTCATTTTGCCTTATGATTATTTTATTCGACTGTACAATTACATTTGTTTGTTTAATAATTTGATTACCAGTTCGATAATTTAATAAAGGTATTTTTATTTGTCTAGTAGACCTACATTTGATCAATTTATTATTTCTGTTTCTATTATCACCGTCATATTATATCTGGGATTGAATAAATAATAATTAATATAGCGCGGACTCGTTAAAACTAAATGTAGCAGCTACTCAAGTTCATTATTTTAATCGATTATTTCATTTGCTTTCATGTGTCTGATTGACTGTTTAATTCGAAATTTCACATGTTGCCAAAGACCTGAATCAAACCCAAAAACAATACCCTTTTTCAGGTTTGATTTAACAACTTCCATACAAAAGCATTCGATGCGACAAAGTTAAAAAAGTTCTATATGTGACATGTTTTTTCAACAAAATAGATTTCAGTCAGAGCCAGACTGCGACAAATATGTCTGCAATGGCGCTCGTGTACTCTGAAATATTACTTGACACTTTATACGTAAAAAATTCGCACTGCAAGCTTGACCCGGTGTTATGTAAATAATTCAGCCAGTCAGTGCCTATCGACCTCGTTTTAAATATTCCATATTGTGTATTAATTTTCGTATTTTGTTAGGTACACATTTCGAATATTCATCAGCTTACTCACTGCTGACTAAAACTGTTAGGTGGTATATAAGCAAGATGCACATTTTTATTATTGATGAATTTCACTTTAAATCACGTACAACATAGTGTGCACACAGCATAGCAAGATATGTACAAAATATGTACATGCTTTGCATAAAATCGGCATTGTACTTCAAAAATCTACACGGATTACTGCTTTTTACTAAAGCGATGTTGAGCAATCTATATTTTATACAAAATATATTGT
This sequence comes from Mysoria sejanus stolli, assembly GCA_018245835.1. NCBI lineage: Eukaryota > Metazoa > Arthropoda > Insecta > Lepidoptera > Hesperiidae > Mysarbia > Mysarbia sejanus. The sequence goes on along the minus strand of DWEJ01003352.1, from coordinate 7,419 downwards.
GTACAGGACTAAGAAACGAGAGGAGCTTAATTATTTTTCGTTTAATTTGCTTCAAATAAAGAATATAAATATATAAACGTAACATCACGCCTGTAATCCCCAAAGGCAGATAGGCAGAGGAATGCAGTTTTACCAGTTACTATAAATATATATACCTAACTATTATATAATTTATTATGTTAATTGTCAATTATATTATTACATAGTAGGTACGTAATATTGCACAAAATGTTAAAAAAAACTAGTCATGACCTTTCTTATTAAATCGAGCAGAACCAATCCCCCGCTGTATCCAAACAGAGCGAATAAGAACTCGTCTTAAAAACTGCATTACGCTGGCACTGTTCCAGCGATCGTCAAAGCTTTTAGAATTCTTTAAACGTTTGTTTGTCTTTTAGGGGGCACCTTTCAGCATTAAAATATTCGGCAACAGAACATGCATACTTTGAGCTTATTTATTTTATACTAGTTTTACAATTAAGATATTGAATGTGGGTATGTGAACTTGTTACATTGGACCACCTTATATATAGTAAGTTCATGTTGCGAGTATATTTACGGAGTTTTGACCATAAACGTTATAAATACCATGAAAAAGCATTATTTAATTTCAAAGGAATTTCTAACGGGCGATACATACATCCAATGCAACCTTTTTATATTTCCCATGTTCCTGAACACTTGCAATAGCGAGCGTCCTTTGAATTGCACCAAAATCCTATCAATAATTGGTATTGTCGATTCTATAGAGATAAATATTTGTTTTGGTTAGTTTTACAGTAGAATCATTGTTTGTAGGTTTCGCTAATGTAAGGTCATCGTGATGTCACACAAGGCATTCTCAATTAAATAATGAGATTAACAAGACATTTGAGTCAAACTTTGATAATTGATATTATGAAGGTCGTATTGGTTGCAAATGCGACTGCCGATCGCGAGGTCCCGGGTTCGATTCCGGGGTCGGACACTACTAAATTTTTGTAATTTAGATTTTCTAGTAGTGGTCCGGACCCTGGATGCCAATAAATGCGCGATGCATGTTAATAGGCTCACCACTTATCCCATAGTGGAACGTAAAACGTGCGAATGCACTGCATTCCTCTTTTTAACTCTTCGGGGATTACAGGCGTGAAGTTATGTTTTTTTTCGAAGACGGTATAATGAAACATAATATCAGACAATTCTAAAGATTATAAATTTTAGTTATTTTGTAAACCAACACGTTCACAGTAAAAAGATGAACTGAATCATGCACAATAAATCAAAAGTATGGAAAGTGTAAATCACTTTCTATACTCTTGATATACATTTATTTTAATTTCCAATTAAAATTCCACCTTTTTCAAACTGTAAGTTAGTGCATTGCGTTATTGCGACAAGTTTGACATTTCGCAATCAATGTGTCATATAAGATTTTTCTAATACGTTATTATAATTTATCGACTAAGTTTTCTATTATATGTACCATATTCAATTATATTAAATATGTAACAAACCGTATTTTGATTTCGTTACAATATTCTTTTGTTCAGAACAATGTAGCTGTCATGATACTTACTACTAAACGAAAAGTTTTAATAATTTGATACAATTGGTCAAATTGATTAAATTGGTCTTACAAAGGTTTAATATCGTTTTAAAATATATTTATATCAGGAGAGTGAGTGGGCTCTATTACCTTGCAAATTGTTTGGTCCGTGTATGGAGAGTTCAATTCGAAGCATATTTATAGTGAATTATGTAAATTATCTATCTGCAAACTCTACCTGAGCTGTGAATGGATATTCGTCCCGTGCCGCCGCATCATCTGAGCAAGTTGGTGTCCGGTAGCTGCGTGATGGTTCACGGGCGATAATTGCGGTGTCTCGGTGATGGGAACATGTTGCCGATGTCAATCAACGTCTCAACAACACGGCATGTGACGTTTTACTATAGGGCCTGTCTTCCGATTATTTTTGTTTTTAGAAAAATAACCGTCGAAGATAGTGATTACATTAAATTTAATACTTAGGTACGTCTCTGAAGAAAAACCTTATTATCTTAAATTAACTTGTGTGTCATTTTTAATTTCCATTACTTAAATGCTTAATAAACAAATATGATTTCATATTTCACTGAAAAAAGTTTCTTCTTGAACACTAAAAGCTCAGTCATCATTTAAATGCAGCTACAAACGACCCTACTGTTTGAAAAAAATACGTTAAAAAGATTTGATTGAATGAACGAAATGAATGAACGAAATGAATGAAATGAGGTATTCTAATGTACTAAATAAATGTATAACTAAGCGACATATTCGTACATCATTTAATATATGCATGTATTTATACATGTATGTGTGTATGTGTATATGCATGTGTATGTATATATCTTTGTTTGTATGTATATATGTATATTGGCAGACTACACACGCCTTAGAGTGTTATACTTTAAGGTGTTGTACAATAATAAATAAATAAAATCAGCGAACTATACTAGCGATACTATAGTCAACATTAGCAGACAAAGGAAATACACACACGTACTGACATGCTGATTTGTACTGCTACGGCCACATTTTGCCACGTCATCTGATCAAGACGGCTAATCGAGTGGAAGACGTGATGGATGGGGGACGTCGTTAATTACGACACAGCGAGCGACTAGATACAACATGTCTATCATTTACACTGAAAATGTCGGGTTTGTTTGTGATTTTGTCGTGCGTCCTAGTGCTCTATCGACCGAGTGACGCTTTTTATGATTTATTCAGCCACAAGATAAAAAATATTATCACAAATTTGAACTGTTGCCAGCTTTGTATATACGTACGTAATATGATAAACGTGTTATTTGTATTTTTTATCTATATTTTTTTATTGACGAATTGATGTAAGAGACAGGTAGTTATTGTATTACAGATGTATTGTAATTATGATATTTTTTTTGCATTTACTTCTTTTGCTTTTTGACACGTAACGTGTATGAGAAGTGGTTTCTTTATGAATCTTTCTTTGCGGCAAGCGAAATTGTTGAATTCTTTTACAGAACGGTGTGTACAAGGACACGTACGAAATTTGGCGAAGTTGAAGTTTACATGGAGATTTAGTGCAGAGAGATAACATTGGTCTATGGTTGATAGGGTTAAAACACAATAGCTTAGAATAAGACATTCTTAGTTGACGCTCATACTGTTACAGTAAGGTTTTAGTATTAGTTTACGATTAGTAGTACAGAGTAAAATTTTCAGAGGTGTACATTTGACATAATGTGCGCATCTCAACAACGTTCAAATCTAAAAATATAATGAGTTAAGTCGAATTGCGACCGATGGTATTTTTGAACAGCTGCAAGATCTGTTTTCTTTAATAACCTTATTAATATATGTCATACAAAGCCCTTTACGAGAATTAATGATTGTAAGAACATAATTGATCTAATGGGTAATTGAACATTGAACAACGTAAGATAATGGGCCAATTCCGTGATTAATTATAATGTAAATTTACCGAATAACAATGGGACCTTTGTTCAAGGTTCGTAAATGAAATTCTGGAGATTTCTACCGATAATCGGCTTAAGAGTATTTGTTCAGTCGTTTTCGGTTTGACGGGTTGCGTAGGAACGTACAGAGTACGGCGTGAAGCGCTTTAACACGTTTCCTTGGGGGGAGGAACTTAGTAGCTTATATGCGTAGGTGTTTTACGCACTCCTTGGTACGTATCCTATTTAGTTTGTTAGCGAGCAGTAGTCTAAGGATGGTCATGCTTAATAAAAAAACATTACATCACCCCTGTAGTCCCCTAGGAGATAGACAGAGGAGTGTACTATGTTCTGACAGACGTAAGTGTAACATTTACATCCCACTGTGGAATAGGGGGTGAGCCTATTGCCAGATACCAGACGTAAATTTAGACTCGGAGTCTTTATTAGAAATTATAGTTAAAAGATTCCAATGGTAGCCAACCGACGCGGGATTTGACCTTGGGGCCACTTGATGAGCAGTCGCGCTTGCAACAACCCCACTATCGAGGCGGTAAATATAACACTGAAAAGGATAAAAAATTCCTTTCCAACTTCATCTGAAGCTGAATACTAATTCTAATGCAATATAGCATGTAAGAAAGCCAAGACTAGACTTTATTTGGTGGAAAATTTCCAATAAGCGTGTAACAAGCGGCGTCCGTCGGTGCGTTACGACGCCCAGCGCCCGACTCATCATCTAATAACCATATTACTGCGGAGCTCGGCCTTACCTACTGACATTAAACACTTGCGGCCCCAGAACTAGCGGGTAGCCAAAAGACGAAGTTCACAAAAATATCAAGAGTTTTGATGCGACATTTGCGTCGTATGTATAAGTGAATTCAAAATCACAGAGAAAATTATTTAAACATTTATTATATTACTATATCTTCAAGCCTGTTTCCTTATGGATTCCTTGATAAACATAAGTATGCCGACATATTTAAAAACAAAATATACCAAATTCAGACAGAATAAAAACATTGATGACAATTACATATTATTAATTACTTGTACCGAATGGAATTTATGACAATCTACTCTTCTATAAATCAGTATCATTCGCTATTAAAGTAGTACGGTTAGAGATATAGTTAGAGATAGAGAGAGATATAGTAGCGTTCGAGGTAGCGTTTAAATATATCTAAGTTTTAGTACGCACTTGATATTGTACACTGTTTGTCTCTACCGCGGCAAAAAAGGACGCAAATTTAATTATCTTCACCTTTCGCCGCCTTAAAAGCCACAGAGTAGCGTAAAACTTTTACTAAACCATTTAACTTCGTTTAGGAAGTCTTTATATCGCAGTCTGGGCTTTTTGCTTAACAGGAAATATTCATAACCTCATATTCTCGGCACTTCGCTTCGGGCGAGATACGCTATTGGGCGTTACATAAAGTTCTCATTAAAATTTCAAGGAACGTGCCAAATACTTTAGTGTTGGAATGTCAGAATAAACTTTTTAAAGTTTATGTACATGTTTTATAGAGTATTGAGAGGCAGAGGAGGTCTGTAAGGATAAATAAATTGTAAAGTAAAGCATTTGAGTCTTTATTTCTACCCTGTAGGGACCTGGTATCAACGTATAACAATTATACATTGCACGTAGAAAATAATGTACGATTTAATTGGTAACGTAACTGTCAACAAAGTTAAGGACATAGGACAGTAGTCATGGTGTAATGAACATATGATGTCATAAGGTTCTACCTCTGCAGCGTCAACCCGGAAAAGTTTATTTTTTCCATACTCGAATTGGATAACCTAACCTGAACAAAGTGCGCAATAAGTTTATATAAGCTGGGTGACGGTAAAACTTAATGGTATTGCCTCCTGTACTTAAAGTTACGCCGGGCCACCATAAAACTGGGCGGTAGGTACGTCACTACATATATTTAGAATGTTCGAGACAATTCTTGTTGACGGTTTTTATGATTGTTTTTATTGCGCATTCTCTCTCCATATTTCTGAAGTCCTGGTACTTCGACGTGGAACTTCGGCGAAACACGCAAAGCTGGAACGCATAGGGTAATTCCAAGAATCCGTGATACATATTTTTGGGTCGACTTTTACAAAATGTTCGTAAAATAGTGAGTTTGTTTTTTTGTTAAGTATCATTTGTATAAAATTAGGTATTCTAGTGCCCGTGAAAGTATAGGAAAATGATTCCCTCGACAATTCTCTCTAGAGCGAGCATTTCGACTCAAAAATTTTGAATAATTCTTTTATATAATAACACAATATTCTAAAAATTCTAGTCTGTCAAAGTAACAATAGAGCTTAGAGGTATCTGACTTATCTGACTGAGTATCTGACTTATAATATTAGATAATATTTTCTAAAATATTGTTACCTTTTTAATCAAATCATGATAAAATTATTTGCTGATAAAAACTTAAGCTTATCATTATTTGTAGTATATTTTTATAGCTCTTGGCCTTGGCTCAGAAGTGCCTATGTTCTCATCTTCCAAACTAGATTCCTGGTATACACAAGTACGTATATATTTCCATATTGTTACCTACACTTAAGATAATCAGCGACTGACAGAAAACGTAGCGTCATAGCCAATCACCTAAAATATTCGTTAAATTTTTGAAATATTAAATAACTGAATAAGGCTGTCAAGCCACTATTAAAGTTAAAAATAAAAGTAAATCAATTAGTGCCAAAAAAGAGTTATGAATGTGGAGGAGGCGCGGCAGGTCTGTAAGGATAGAGATATTTGGCACTCAGTGCTCTATGCCTACCCCGTGAGGGACCCGGCGTGAAGATATGTATGTATGCATGTATATGTACTAATAAACCATAAACAATCCAGAATGACCCTGACTCTGAATAACTTCCGCTCCAAATGAAGTCATTTAAGAACATCCATCGTAATCTTAAGTTTTCGCAAGAAAATGTCGTGATTCAGGTGTTTCTTCACGAAGCAAGGAATATAATGGCTGACGGTGACGGTGATCGGTGACGATACCAATAATGACAGTTTCACTTTGCCATTAATGCGACACAACCCAGGCGTTTCTCTAACGAAGTTCAACGCAGCACATTGCACGCAAAGAATTTCCATTCTTTCCATTCCAGTCCATTTCACCAATACAAACGACAGGATGCGAGCTGTACCGACTTAGCAGTAGTGGAATACCTTAATACCCCTTGAAATCATTTATCAAACACCAAATGTTTGGTTATCCTTAATTTACTATTAGTAGAGGATTCCGCCATACAACGACCATCACCGAGCTTGGTAATGGATGAAAAGTATTTCATGACAAATTAATTAATTCAATAAATATATTGCAAATGGGTTGGCTAAAGAATTTCAGTGCAGAATATGATTAATTAACTAGTTAAAAGTCAATTTTTATAAACATTGTATCAGTTTGGTTAATGGACAAATTCCATACCAATAGAAAGTATGAAGTCAATAGAATATGCAAGCGTTAGGTGGGTCATATGTTTCCCGTCAAGACTGTTAGGTAGGCAGGTATAAGCAGGTGATCAATATTAATAAATGTTTGGGTGCGGGACTCAAGGATATACATGCGAAAATGTGAACAGTTGAATGACATCTATGTCAAAGACATCGACTTATTAAACAAGTTATCATAATGTAGCTAAACTTGACTAGCTTAAGTTGTTTTATCAAAATGTATGAGCCTTGAGAACTAAAACCACTGAACTTTTTAAAAATGTTATTTGCTGTAGCTACGATATAATAATTTTTACAGAGACATGGTTGAATGGTTGAACGGTAGTGACACGAAAGGACAGTTGCCGTCTTCTTCGACGTCGCCAAGGCTTTCGACAAAGTCTGGCACGGAGGCCTAATCTCCAAACTTAACAAATTAGGCCTCCCCGACCGATTAGTCCGCTTAGTGGCTTCCTATCTCAAGGATAGAACCTTTAGAT
>DWEJ01003351.1:0-10511 GCA_018245835.1 Mysoria sejanus stolli | reverse complement strand
CTGCCTACCTCTTCGGGGATTATAGGCGTGAAGATATAAAAAAAAAAAAAAAAAAATATTATAATATTATACGATAGGAAAAAGTAGTGTTGAGTAAAAATTAAAATTTACAACCCACTGTTCGCTATACAAAGTTAACGATGGTACATGGAGTGCTAATATGTTACGTAACGTAACATCTCGCCCGTAATCCCCGTAGAGGTAGGCAAAGGAATGCAGAACACTCCCACGTTTCACCAGTCCCGTTTAAATCCCACTATGTAATAGATGGTGAGCCCATTGCCATACACCGGCCACATATCCGGACTCCGAACTACTACTAGACAACCTAAATTTAAAAAAATTGTAGTGCCCGCCCTGGGAGTCGAACCCGGACAGTCCTATCGGCAGTAGCACTTGCAACGAACACGACCAACAAGCCATTTAATATATAGAGAATCAAGTAATTTGGTGTATAAATTAATTATTCATATTATTAGGTACCTCGTGAAGTGTACCGCACTCTCCGTACGACGTGCACAAGCGTGCTTATTACTGACTACTAACTTTTACTTCGCTATCAGAATGCAAATGAGTCTATATGAATAATTCAATAACCTCGTCTCGAAAAGCTAATCATCGATATTTATGCGAACTTTCTTACTAACTATTATAAAAGTAACTCGTTTCTTCCATTCGCTTAGGTGTTATTTGAAGGATTTTCTCACTAACTTTTTTTTATACGCATGTATATTCGACTCGCTTCGACTTCGCTTGGCTTCACTTATACGAGCGAAATTGATATGGGAATGAAGAACAAAAATAATCTGTTATATTGATAGCAATAAATAAGCTTGATAAATTGCTAATTTAATTTATAGATAATCAGACGAGACGTGACGAAAAAATAATTTTTAACGTGTTCGTAATTTTTTAAATGAACAATATTCCGTTTGCATAACAACAACTGTAAATAAAACGCGATTCAATTCTAAGTTCTTACGTAGAATCCTAATAATCTTGCCTCCGAGTAGCTTTTTTGTTTTGTCGTAGACCCAACGCGAAAACTCCGCGGCAATGACATCATTCCGAGTCGTCGGCTGTCGTTACGCCTCAACCCGAACTGAGTTTGATTTCGGTTTACATAAGTAGCTCAAGTACTTATTTTTGTTATTATAACTTCTGATATATGAATATTTTATGAACAAAATGTACTCCCGCTGTAGCTCCGTTAGACATCAATATGAATACCTATATCTACTGTGAGGTGATTTCTTTTTGGAATTAGTGCAACATAAATGGCAAATAATAAGGAGTAATTGGCACCGAAAAAATTGAGTGTCGTTAAAAATAATTTTCATAGTAAATATTTCGTAACACACCCACGCAGCCGTATCTATTCGTAAAGTAGGTAAATATGTATTACAGTAAGTAGAAATCTGATAAGAAAGATATACGTTTAAATATAAATACATACCTATATAGCCACTTTTTACAACAACCAGTAAGAAAAAAAACATATAAATGTTAGTCCATAAATGTTAAGCACATAAATGTTAGTCCAAAATGAGAAACCTATCCACAACCCCGTTGATCTCAGCCAATTAATATATTTTGTTGAACTAAAGAGATACATTTTTGTTCACCGACTATGGAAATATTTTTACAATACGTAACCAACATACAACTTCTACTATAATATGTATCCCACGCACGGTAAAAGTGAAGGTAGTTCATTTACTAAAAGCCCACGTTGCTTTGAGAGGAAAGTGCTATCGTCATACAAAGGATTCGTCGATTCTAACTTTAGGTAAAAAATGTCGTAAATCCTAACAAAGAATTTCTATTTGCTCCAAAATTACTAAAATGTATCTCTATATATATATTTATGTGGGATTTTTTTTTATATTTATGTAGCAAATGTTTTATAAAGAAACGTAAGTAATGAAGGATGAATTTATTAATAAAAAATCTAAAACAATTTTATTCTTTGTATATAACATTGTGTAAGTTAAGTGGCTGGCAACTGCTGTATGCGAGGAGCTGAAGATCGTGCTAAGTGGCGTGCTACTGCAGCGGGTGGACGGAGGTAACCTGATGATGATAATACAACATTGATGAGGTTCGCTAGATTATGTATCAATACGACCTTAATACGAATATTACGTACATATGTGTAGATGTTGAACGTGGCAAGCCGGGCCGGCGACACACAATAGGCCAGGTCTATAAAGTTAAGTGATTAAATAAATTCCAGCGACTTTAAAAAATAACAGGGTGCGTACCGTCATAGCACTAAACGATGATCAAGTTTAATAAAATTAGGAAAAATCTTCCTTAAAACATATGTTTTCTACCAATGCCTTTTGAGTTATTTAGTAATTGGTATTGTAATTCTTAGCATGTATGCATATAACGCTGGTAGTACAGTTAAATAGATCTTTTTGAGTTTTCATATTATTGTAAATCCTTGTCGGCATATTTTTTTCCGAAATATTGAGTAATCATAGTCATACTTCATGCAATTTACACAAAATCACAATAAATTATATACCTTAAACTCTGTTATGAATCAATCCGTCTAAGCATGAAAACGCGTGAAAATTCGAAATATAATTTTTATCTTTGTCGCGTTTAGATAAAAACATGGGTAACTGCAAATGTGTCCTTATCCTTAAAATTATGTTACTACATTCTACACTGTACCAAAATACGAAATAAAATTCTAATAAACAAGTTCAACTTCTAATAATAAGCATATTTTAAAAAAAACTTATTCTACTTATATCAAAATACTTTAAAAAGCTCTTGTATAATTTTCATGTATTTTACTTTCATTAATACTTTCCATATACTATTATTAAATAAAAATATTGTAATCAAATACATAAGTGCTGTAAAGGAAATATGCTGTAACTTTTCGGCAAACAACAATAAGCAAAATAAAACTGTTAACCTTTTGAGAACGAACATCACTCACCGTACAATTTCTACAATTGTAATAACAGAGTTCCTAACCTAAAATCTAATATCAAGAGTAAGGAATAGAATATTATTTCCGTCGTGAAGTTAAAATGAAATTTATCCAATCATAGGCATAAGCCGAATTTTCCAAACATCTTCAAATATTTAAGTAACTTAAGTTTATAGGAATCTCTCTTGAAGTTCTCAAGGTTTTGAAGAGACCTAGCAAAGCAAGTTTAGTCAATTTGTATTGTGTACACAGATTTTTAGTTTGTTCCACGGAGAACAACAAATCTTTGATTTAAAACAACATAGATTGCTTTCTTTAAAGCTCTACTGCTCCCTCCTTTTTAGTATTCTATTTATACAACCGACGGAAATCTTTACGGAAAGACAATTTAGAAAAAATATCATCGCAGTGAGCTACTTTACATATCGTTTGTGCTAAGGTCGCTTTTGCATAACACATGGACTGTTAATATTATAAAAATAACTGTCAATGATGTTGAAAACGTACATTTGACGTGGATTCATGTAAATTGATTGTATACTCATCACGTTTTTCTATTCAACATTAGAAAGATAATTCTATTGGAAAAACGAATGTTGAAAACGGCACTGTAATTCATTACTAAGATAGGTTAAAAGCAAATTGCTACCCTATTTGATGGACCATTAACCTAATTAGTGCTGTAAAAGCGTTCTTGTCTGATCTTTTACTATATAACTGTGTACGCGACATCCACAATTTGTATATAATATGTTAATGAGCTAACAAAAACATTTTTAATGATGTGAATAGGTGGAATATACAAAAGTAGACATATCTTAATATTATTGACTTTCTTTATGTCCCTACAAATCTGCCATAGTTAATGAATTAAGCAGGACTTTAATTATTTGGGTTATGTACTTAATCTTAGAAGTTATTGTAATGATAGTCAATATTTCATTGTTTTGTGTGGCACATGGCTTTTCTCCTTTGTGTCACAGTGTTTTATGGGCGGCCTGGAAGAAATCGCTTTCAAGCGATAAGGTCGCCCATTATTTAAATTTAATTGTTTGTGTATATTGAAATACTTTATTTTTAGAATTATCTGTTTATCTATCTATTTGTATGTTTTCTGTAGGTGTTCTGCCCTAGTCGTCTACTATATATTATTCAGAAGAACCGCAAAAACAATAGTGAACGAAGAGCATGTATTCTGTTGTTTTCTACTTTGGAGAGCCCCTAGACACCTAGAACTAGTCTTTACACCATTAGGATAGTTATACTCAACTAGTGTAATGACCGCCTCGTTAGCCGCATTAGATGCAAGCACGACTGCTGTTCGAAAGGAACTGGATTCTAATTCCGGGTCGGGCACTACTTCTTCGGGGATAATAGACAGGACGTTTAATTTTGTGTAATGATGTTAACTCTTCACGATTCCTCGAAAAACCTGAAGTATATAGTACAATAATTACATTAGGTACCTGCTAAGCCTAGTGTTACAAAATTTAAAAGATCGTTTGCAACCTGTAACCGCGACAAGATTCCGACCACTTCGTTCATGTAAAGCTTAAATTTATTTTACATACTTATATCATTTCTAAGCTTATTATTTAATCTTAACGTTTTGGTTCCACACTTTGTTTTAATATGTCAAGTGTCAACGAAACCCCCTCAAGCGTTTGTTTTCTCAATACTAATCAGACCCGTTACGTTACGTCCCGAGACGCAAAGCACGTACATAAAAGAAGCGTCAAACAAACAAGTACATTTGCCGGAGTTTTGTTTTCAAACGGCTACTATATTGATGGGTGTAATAACGTTTTGTTGTCGGTGTAACCGCCTCTAGATGAGAGTAGAAACCAACATTAGGGATGCGCGTGCACAAAGATATCCCACTAATGGTCAGTCCCATTACAACACTTATCTCTACATTTTCTTATTTCTGTTCGTTACGAAAATAAGGACCAAGAAAAGAACGATAATAAAATTATCTTTAAAGTCCTATTTTACGATGCATAAAAGTGATCGATGTAAAATAAGAGCGATTTAAGGTAGGTGTAGTACAACAAGTCCGTTTAGACCAGAGGTTCCCCAACTTTTTTTCTCATGTACCACTTTCAAATTTTACCTGATTTCGGTGGACCCCCTGCTGCAAATTTAAAAATGTGAATATTAAAAACGATGTCCGAGCATATATACTCACAAGAACAGGCAGGAGAGAGAGAGGAGGAACAGGAGAAGGCAGACAATTTAGTTTCATAGATAATAAAAATAGTATTTTTTCTTGTATTTATTAAAATACCTAATATAACAATCGTATTCAAATTAAAATATACAATTATAACCTAAGAAATAACGAAAACTAAGAATTAAAGAAAAACTCTTTAATTTTAATGGGAGGGATGTACTTAATGAATTGACAGCAAATTATCAATATTTGGCTTTAATTTGTTTAGGAATAATTGCAAATCTCCCAGTTCTGTGATGTTCAATCTGTTCTTTTTCCGTTAATAGGTTTGTAAGGACACTAAAACTTTTTTCTGCACGATATGACGTAGGAAACGCTATCAAAAGCAGGTAACAGTTGTTGGGCTTCTAATATTATCTGCCTATCTAAATTGGGATGAATGCGTGCCAAAGTTTTTGTTCTCCACAATCGAAACCAAATAAATATCGTGGACCCCTACTTACTACTCGTGCACCCCCATAATTTGATCACGCCAACGTTGCTTGTGGACCCCTGGGGGTCCACCTGGATCACTTTTGGAACCTTTGGTTTAGACGAACCATTGTTAAAATTTTGCATTTTTTATCGTAGAGTCGTGCTCATTTGAAGGACAGCTTAACGCGAGCGATTGCATTTTTCGGCAATGTATCAGAAATACAAGTACGTCACCAGACCTGCTTCTTCATGTTTTATAAAAAAAATCGCTCTAGTCATGTAACAGTAGACGACATGAACATACGAGTATGTATATCACACACAAAAAACTACATAAAAAGTAGCTGCATAGGTTCACCACCTATTCCATAGTGGAACGTAACCGTAGTTACGTTTACGTACCAGTTGGTGAATCGTAGGAGTATTCTGCATTCCTCTACCTACCACTTCGGGGATTACAGGCGTGAAGTTACGTTTTAAATAAATGTAAACATACGCTCCGACAACAAATATTCATAATTAGTTTAATTTTAAAATATACCTACTTATATCTATGAATACCGCTAATCTCCTATGAATACAGCTAATATTCACGTCATATATTAGTTTACATCTTGAAAGTTGAAAAAACAGAACAAAAGATGCATCAAAGCGAAAGTGTAATATGTGTCGAGTACAGCAACTCAAAGGGAGTCATATTAAACTGTGAGTTATGGCGGAAGCTACGCAACTCAAATACGCTTATACTGCGAGAGGATGATGTACTCGTACATCCAATTTATGTGATGGAAGATGTTTACGGCTTTTTCGTATACTATCAATTGGAATCGATATTCGTGTGGAAACTTTTTCTAGAAATTTCTGTCGTGACTTCGATATTTAAGATAAAAATTGATAAAAACTCTTAACGAGAGGTTATATATATATATATATATATACATATACACAGCTTCATTAAATTTCTCTTTATCGACAGTGATTTTTTGTCGCTTCACGATCTTTCTGGCCGCTTTCAGCTTGATCCACAGTCTGTACCTGGGAGAGTGTGAGCATTTTTAATTGAAGATCTCCAGCGTGATCTTACCAGGACTTAATCTATCTGGTTTCGGTAATTGCCCCCTGGTGATGTTCAGATGTATAGTCTACGGCGATGATGTTTGAAGAGGCTGTTGGTAATTACAAGCCCGTTATCGGCAGCAAATTGAATCAGACCCTCACCTTGCTCACCTAGCCCATAGAGGCCTATGACATTACCCAACTCATCATCACCCAACTCATGGTGTTGGTTGAACCAATCTCGGCGTTGGAGTCGCGTGTTATAATAAGGATCTCTGTTTCAATCATCAGGATATTTTACACATTTTTCCCTATATGAAAAAACTGACATTAGTTTTCGATATCATCAGTATCAATATCCATTTTATCAATTTTATCACTTTATTCAATTTTATGATTTAAAAGAGTTTTTTTCTCCGGATTTTTTCTCCCGGTCTATCATAGCCTGAGGGGCGCACAAAGCATTATAGTCATTATAATATGGCTATAATATGACTATAATATGACTATAATACATAAAGTACATGACTATAATATGACTTTCATAAAGTGTATGTATATACCTTATAATGAATAAAAGAATATGAATTGAAAGCACTGTTGAATGCAGGTCTCCTCTCAGAATGAGAAGGATCTACAGCATGCCAGGTTGGCGACATGCGGTATGGCTGACTTCAAATTCCCTCTAAAGCATCACGGAGGCCTCACAATTTTTTCACAGTTAAAACAAAAAGTTTCAAAATCAATCACTTTCAAAGCGCACATTATTTTCTAAAGGAAATACGTCAGTATTTACGACCGGAGTAAGATGTTGAATTATAAGCCATGAAGTTATTCAAAGACAATAACGCATAACACTTTTCCTCCCCACAAAAATAAGATTAGCACCCAAGATCATTTCTCATAGTAAAGTCCGATTGCTACTTATTCCAACTGTAATAAACCGTTGCTCTTCACAAGTCTCTGTGAGAAATAAATTGCAAGCCATTAAATTTCTTTGTCAGTTTATTACACTCGATTTGCTCTACAACATCGTTCGTTAGGTACTTCAAATGGTACTCTAGTGTACAATTTCATCACGCTCAATAACCTTAGATTTATCTCATGATTAAAGAATAGTTAGATACCACCAGCGCTGCGTGTAATAACAATACTTAAATATGGGATTTTTAACAATTTTCTAATATACTTACAAATCTTATAACTTGTGCCAACGTACGTTAACATCGCCTGTAATTCCCGAAGAGGTAGGCAGAGGAATGCGGAACACTCCCACATTTCACTAGTTACGTTTACGTCACACTATGGAATAGGTGATGAGCCTATTGCTATGCATCGGATACATATCCAGACTCCGAACCACTACTAGAAAATCTAAATTAGAAAATGTTGTAGTGTTCGACCCGGGAATCGAACCCGGGACCTCCCGATCGGCAGTCGCACTTGCAACGAACACGACAAACGCGGATTTCTGGAACAAAATTGGTCGAAACTAAATTAATTTGTTATTATCTGTACGGGCATTAGCTTATTAGGTTTATCGATAAGCAGTAGTTCAAATGTTTGTCAAATCTCGTCCGATTTTAAAAACTGTATCATAATACTTTGATTATTTCCTTTGGTTATTCATAAGAAACATTTTATATTGTTCTGATGAATGCTCTAAGTAGAACTTATCTAAGTTCTGAACTTCCAAATTTAACAAACGTTCCCATCCGGCACATAAGAATGAAACCGTAGTGAGAAGCTATGTATTCTTAAAATTGAAAGTAAAATATTATTTCATTACGAGTAATTTATGAACATAGCAGGTTTTTTTGCCACTGAAGTGTTCAATAAATTATTGTTACATTTGTTGCTGTGATTTATGGACATCACCGTAATTACTCAGTGATTCGCTTCAATATAAAATCCAGTTAATACGTAGACGAATGCCACTTTAAATTTAAATTTATTAATCAGGCATGTTTTAGATAGTATAAAATAAAATTCTTCAAAGTGTTCAAAAATTAATTTAGAATCAACTGTTTTATTATCACTTCAAAATTAATGCGATCATATTGATTTGACAATCATGCTTAGCACCAATATAAACCGCTTGATAAGTAGTTCTAATAGTTTTCTTAGAAGACACATTGCACACATAGATGAGATATGAAACATTTTTCTTCATGTTGCAGTCATAAAGAAGATTTAATGAAAATTATCTTCCCCTGAAATGACAAAACCGGCAGCCCTCATATTAATAAATTCCACAACAAACAACGGGGATTTTATCACGTTGATATATTAAAGGATTATCGGAAACAATTTCAATTTTGGCTTTAAAAGCGTTTATCGTAAAATTCATGATTTAAAATATTTCCTCTCTATAAAACACAATGTAGGTAAACATTTTGGAAGTGAAACTGGGGCTGACTAGCGCTACGTGTTGTTAAGATGGGTCGTATATGTCAGAATTTGGTGACACAATAAAGCTACGAAAATGCCGAAGTAAAGGGAAAGAAACATCATAGTTATAGTTATTAGGACAGGGTAAAAACAACTACATGTAAATTACTTGTAATGTGAAAAACAGTTAACTTCAACCGAACGTAATTTGACACTTTGCTAAATATTTTGACCAACAACGTTGCTTAATATTTCGTTTAATTTTATTGTAATTCAATGACTATTAATTTCATTGCCTATATTAATGATTATTGTCGCGGTGATAATATTCAGATTTTCTATTAAATGTTAATTTTTATGCAATTATTTTTCGTTATTGAAAAATAGACAATCAAGAACTACGACAAAATTAGCTTTTAACCATATCCTCATTGAAATTTAATAATATTAATGAACATCGCACTTGATCACAGAAAATATCTAGTATTTTGATAAATAATTGTTTTCTATAATTAACAATACCAGTATGCCCTAATTTTGACAGTCTTCTTAACAACTGTTTAAATAGCATGTAATAAATAGCAAAAGGTGATATTGATATGTTAAGGCGCTTATAATCGTCAAAATCAATTATCGAACCCATAGAGGTTGAAAAGTTCTATGAGCTTTCGTCAGTTTTGAAGCTCCACATCTGACTTTTTAGATTTAGATCAATCAAAAACAATATAAATGAGGTATTTGATCGCTTATTAACATTTTACCCCTGACTTCCTCGGTGGTCATATCAGTTGCAAGCGCGACAGCCCATCGGGAGGTTCTGGGTTTAAATCCTGGATCGGGCATTACTGGATTTTTCTAAGTTTGTAGTAGTGGCTTGAAATCTAGAAATGTGCCCGGTGTATGGCAGTAGGCTCACCACCCATTCCATATTGGGACGTAGACGTAACTGGTAAAACGTGGGAGTGCATTGCACTCCTCTGCCGACCTCGTCAGCGATTACAGGCGTGACGTTACGTTCACCCCTGATAAGTATTTACAAAACTTAGTACATAACGCACAAATAAAACAAAAGACTGTTTTAAAATACTTTTCTTTTGTTGTGAAATTAAGTAAAAGAAAGTACATATGTAGTACTTGTAACCTACGGTTACACTTCGAACGGATACAAATGACTAGAAAACGAAAACTATTCAACTTTAATGTGATCCGAGCGGAGCTCCGTCGTCCAGCCACAGTATCATAAAAGTGACCAAAATGCTTTCATTTATTTGGCATACACATCTTGATAAGGTCATGTCGCTTTCTTTATTTTTTATTTGCCTTAACAACAACAAACATCCATTTTTAGCATCTAAGCGAATAAACAATAACTTTCAGATTACACTAACCTGGTGCTCCTCATTTCATAATAAATACATGAAAAAAGTACAACAATGTTCTGACTGCCTCGTTGGTCGTGTTGAT
>DWEJ01003350.1:0-10512 GCA_018245835.1 Mysoria sejanus stolli | reverse complement strand
CATATATATTCTTAATATGCATTTCGATTTGTATTATCGTAAATTACATTATAACATACGCTAATCGGTTACGTGATCAATATAACGTGAAATCAATATAACGTTACATCACGTCTGTAGTCTCCGAAGAGGTAGGCAGAGGAATATAGAACACTCCCACGTTTTACCAGTTACGTTTACGTCCCACTATGGAATAGGAGCCTATTGGCATCGGGCACATATCCAGTTTCGAACCACTACTTGAAAATCTAAATTAGAAATTTTTTTAGTGTTCGACCCCGGAATCGAACCCGGGACCTCTCGATCGGCAGTCGCACTTGCAACCAACACGACCAACGAGGCAGCCAAATTTTGATTTTTATATTAACAAAATGTACATTGAATATAAAACACATGACAGGGAACTCTGTCTACATATAGTGTGGAGACGTAACTTCAGTAAAGTCAGTTAAAGAATTTAAGATTGACGCAAGCCGCGAGCCGCAGCCGCCGCGCCGTCAAAGTATTGCGCAGTGTCATTATATAAGTTAACCGTCACTTATACCGTTGCACCACGCGATGTCATTACGAGAACAAGGAAATTGCAATGTACGAAATTAGATCAAATAGCATCTGGATGATAGAGGGGTTAATGATGAATGGAATGTTTGTTTTTATCGACGTGATATCTATTTTGATATCACTTGTCCATCATGTTGTATAGTTTCGTACAGCTGATGATCTGTTTCTCATTTTGTTCGCCCGTTCAAGTTTTTTGCCATTAATATAATTAGGATTTAAACTTAAGTAGTCAAATTATCTGCAACAGATACGAATCTGTAAATAATTACGCAGTATAAGCACTGTGTTATGGAAAAAAAAAACAAATTTAAGATGTATTAAAATAAAACCGTCAAATACAAGCAATTTCTTATAAAAGTGAATTGAATTGTGAATTGCTGAAAAGTGATTTTTTTGGAGTTTCAACATATTTCAGTTTTAATGTTCTGGTGATATTTCAAAAATAATTTATGTACATCTTTTTCACAAATCATCTGAATTAAGAGTAAAAAGCAAATTAACATATTATTTTGTAATGATATGTGTTAATGATAAACGGTTTTCGTACAAGATATGAAAATGTTATTAAAAATAAAACCTGAGAACTAATTTCATATCAAAATCGTAACAAAATAACGTCATTGATTCTTATCGTTAGAAATAGACGGTGGCGCTTCCTAGTACCTACCGAGTAATTGATTAAAATTAGTTATTTCGAAATATCAACCGTGATTCAAATTTTATTATAATAGAATGCGAACTACTAAGACTGTGTTCCCTGTAAGTATTAACTATGCTTTTCTATTACCGACTCCAATGCTAATCACCCACATGTCACCGTTGCATGTCATGCTATAGCTGTTTTTGGGAAACATAATTTTGCAATGATCTTGACCTATAATATCAACCTCGTTTGGAATGAAATATCATTACGCCCACCGGAATATTGCATAGCGTTGCATTACTTTGCACAAAACCGAATCGTGTCATCCGTATAGCAGTTAAGCGTAGTGGTATCTTCAGAGTATTCTTGCGGTGTAATCGTTGGCGAGCCGTCTGTAACGAGTGGCGGTGTGAGTTATCCGTGGAATGGATTGTTTGAACTGTTCGATATCAATTACAATGTGTTCGTATTCATGCGTTATATACCTGCGTGTGTGAAGATCTAAGGTAAGGGACTTCGCGTGACTATATAATAAAAGTATATGCACTGTATATTATTTCTGATTACGGTAACCATGCGGTATAGTGTATTGTTGACTGTCTTCTTAACATGTACAATTTGCCTAAATCTGTAATATTTACATTTACAGATTATGAGTGAAATAATTACTCGAGGTCCTTCCTAGCACCTCTCGTAATAAAATATTCCTGTACTTCCCACTAATGCTGGGCGCGTGCTCACTCGAACAGCGCTGCAGGAGTACAAGATAAATTTTGTACTATTGTTGAAATATTTACTTTTAGATAGCGACCGAAAACATTTCAACATTTTCTTCACTGTAGTATGTAAATATTGAGTTTTGGGAGTGACCGTATATTGCTACCTGTAAGAGGCATAGCAAGCTACAATAAGGTGTTTTTCCAAGTGTGTTTGATGTTACTATACATTTATGGTCTCAGCTGGCGAGAGACACGCTCCACGATCTAGCACGCTTGCCTTGTGAATGCTGTTCATTGTTTTCTCGAAGAAATGAAGGTTTAATGTACTTGAAGAAAATAATACTAATAGAATAATACGGGGAAGAAAATTCATTCCCCAGCAGTATGTTGAGGCAAAGACCATTTGAATAGCTTTGCCCGCGTCTGTAGGATATCTACCAAGCAGAGCCAGTCATTGTTTTGTAAGAAAAATACAATGTTTTTTTGTCAATGAATCTATATAATGATACTCTCTTGAATTTATATTCAATTTAATTTATATTAAATTATCCATCCATATACAAAATATCATGACATTAAAATAGATAATTGAATTATCAAATTATTTGCAGTTGCCCTGATACCATGTTGTTGAACCATGAGTTGAACCATGGTCGGTTACGTGGTTACTATAATAAACCTATAGGTACTATTCGTTAACACATTGGGAAGTTTCATTTTTAACAATCATATAGGTATAATTTCTTATATTCCGCAACGTGTAGTATTATTTGCAAATTATATTAGCATTTTAAAATAAATTTTAAAACCATTTGTATCATCTATCCTCTTTACACCTATATAACAGCTATATTCATGTCATTTTACAACATTGAATAAAAAACGAATAAGCAACCCCACTTACATCTTTCGTATGTAGAATTTCTGGAATTTTCTATCACATATATCATTAAACACTGGTCACTCGATGGCCATTTATGTGGTGATGTGCGGAGGCTTACACATTGTTCTTATCGTAATAACCGCTTCAAGCAGTGCGGTTGCTAACATATTACGCCACAAGTGTGACGGGTTGGCTGCAACTGCATTGTTACAAGCGTGCGAGACCCTTCCCAATTTATCGAAGTATCCAGTACCTACCTATTGTTCATAAACTTTCCTGTTTATTACATTAGTAACATGATAGACGAAGACAAAACATCCAATCGCCGAAATTCTAGATTTTGATTAAGATCGTTAATATGCATTTACGTTATTACGTTTATAATTTATTTACGCGAGGGGATTTCTATTCCTAATGTTTAGGTATGCTGTGTTGTCCTGTATGACTTTTTTATAAGTTCCATTCTTGCTTTGAGTTTAACTAACCACAACTATATTTATGATTTACCTTTTACTTTGTGTATAATTAAACTAGACAATGTATTTAAGAAGAAAACGTTATTAGGTAATATTACGGCGTATCTATTTGAATATTATTTTTTCTCACACCAATGGTATAAATGACAATGCTGATATCATGTTTTCGAACTTTAAACATGAGTCACTTAAGTATTTGTACATTTTCAAAACCAAGGAGAAACGAGTTATGGATTCGGAAGCGCATCTCAAAATACTCTAAAAAAATATCCCTATCGGGCGATGGCAAGATATCCGGTTTATAGTGTCGCCGAAATGAAAATTCCTCCAACGAAAACATTCGAATATGTTACGTCACATCCGTTTTCTTTTATCAATATAAGTAACAATAATAGAAAATGATCGTACTTTTCAAATGACAAGTCAATAAATCAAATGTCAAAAATAAAGTATATAATTCAAATGACAAGTCAATATACCTATCTGGATTTCTTATACCATATTCTACCAAATACGTAATTAATATCTAAATCAAATGGCGTACATGAATGTCAGAGAAACTAATCAAATCTTCATGTTGTTAATTCACGAATTCAATCCATATTATTTGCTGGATATCAATTAATTGTATTCGCGTTTATACACAAAACGAGCAATTATAAATAGTTTAACTTCAATCCTGATTACGGCGTTTACGTGTGTCGAGTGGAATTGAACTTTCCAGAACTATGTAAGTTAAATAGAACATGTAATAAAACGCAAAAGTTGGATTGCTCTGCGAATGCTGCGTACGCCTGCTCTTATACGAATTACTTTTGAAAACGCGGAATTCCAGACTTGCTTTGAAAATTCCATGTCGATTTGGAAAACTTAAAATATAAACGAGTACTCGTTAAATCTGTTTAATAGGCAGTTACTTACGGTGCTTAACAAAGCCGGTGTTGTTAGTATTTTAGTTGTAAGGGATAATGCGGTTGCAAGCTTATTAAGAGTGCGGCGATTATGCGAAAAGGCGAAGTGGAGGCGAGTAGACGATGCCTATACGGCTATTGAAGGACCTCTAGATCGGTGTCACTTATACAACAGAAAAAATATGAAGGTCTACAAGCAACTTCTACACACTGCAGCTCAAAAGTTTCCAAAACTACTGCATAAGCACGGCTCAGGAATACATACGTAACACAAACATCTAAGAGGAGGTGTAACCGAGAACATCCTTCGCTAATATGTGGCCCGCAGTCTGGCGCTACTCACCTCCAGCACTTTTCCAAGCTTGGAACATAGTGTTAGTTTTCACAAACCGTCAAGTGAGGAAACCGGCGATTCTGTATTACTAGGTATGGGTGTGGTAGAGCCGGCGGTCGCGGCGTCTGTTGCTTCGGCGTCCACCTTCATCTCGGTCCGGCTCCCATATAGCGTCCGAGGGGCTCGCCTCGCGCTCCTCTCGTTGACACGTCTCTGCACCACACACCCACTCTCAGTTCTGCATTATTTCCCGGTGTCGAAACCTGCCGAACACGTGTGCCCTGGCGATCTAAACCCTCCTAGCTTAAATATACTAAATTTGACTGAATTATCATATGAATGGAACAACAAAACGTTTAGTGTTCGCGTCAGACATGACACGCGCTAATCTATTCATAAATCGATTTTACACGGTCGTTAATTTCAAATACCCTAATTTAATAATTGCTCCATTACTTAGAATGAAAACATTAACATATTTGTTATTTTAGGAATGTGAAGCAATAAATAAATTA
Source organism: Mysoria sejanus stolli (assembly GCA_018245835.1). Classification (NCBI taxonomy): domain Eukaryota; kingdom Metazoa; phylum Arthropoda; class Insecta; order Lepidoptera; family Hesperiidae; genus Mysarbia; species Mysarbia sejanus. The sequence goes on along the minus strand of DWEJ01003350.1, from coordinate 5,470 downwards.
ATTTAATATGAGTACTGCAAGGTATTATCCAAGTTTCAATATGTGATCGTAAAGACTGTTATATTTGCACAAAAAATATTCACACGAATCAATTTCGTTTCCAATGCATATTCATATTTAAGTTAGGCATCAACGTGTTGTCTTTCTTTCATTTTTATTTAATATATAACAGTTTAAAATAAAATAAGCAGAAAGCCGTTGCATTTCCTAAATTCCTCAGACTAAAGTTTCTTCTACATTTCCAATGGTGCTTTTTTATATAAGACCATGCATACCGGCCTGCGAGATATTGTTACAAATTCAAACTGATTTAAATAGTACCTAATAAGTCGGGAAATTGTGTGTTGTGTAAAAAACAAGTTAGGATCTTGGTAAATTAATCCTCGGACTCTCACAGAACACACCAAGACAGGAACAACCAAGAAACTAAGAGCTCACAGCACCCAGAGAGGAGCCGGAAACAAACAACTATTGAGGATTAGGACGGACGTGTGACGTCATTAGGCGACTGACTGCGGCCCGCGGGCAGTGGCTACCCAGCCGCGTCATGAGAGGATGTAATGTAGATCTTTGCAACTATCCGCCGGGCTCCAGCGCCCTTTACGACATGTAATCGAATGTTATATTATTTTATCTCCCCGGTAAGGAGAGCACAAGAAATTTTAGAATCATAAACACCATTACATTAAATTATGCGCATTATAATTAAAAAATAATAATATGTAATTAAGTACGGCGAGGTGGGCGTTTTCATTAATTAACGTTATCATTTAAAATGATAATTATCACGGATCGTACTAGCGTGCAGGGTATCCTATAACACGTGCTGTTTGAGTCCTATAAGTGTTATCATTTTTCTGACCGCACAATATTGTAATTGAGCAATTATACAATGGCATTTAGTTGACCGAATGTAAAATTGATTTTCTTCTAGGTACACACATCACTTTAAACGTTACATAAAACATAATATATATATTTTTTTCTAAATACATAATGCACTTATCCCGGTATTTGAATTTATAATCAATCACACGTAGGTACAGAAAAATTGAAGGATTGATTTAATATAATTATTTCTAGTAAATTTAAAAACATGAACGATTTGGTACACGTTGTCATTTGATAATTTTCGCATCGACCATTTAATAAATTCCTTTCACATTATATAGATACCTGGTGGTATTTTTTTACTGATAATAACTAGTCTTAATATTTTGAATTCTGATTTACCTTTCTTATTACAAACTAGTTTTTCGTCTTTTACCATTTGAATGAATTACTTTTAGATATTATTAACGTTAATAATTTGCGCAATATTTACAATAATACAGAGCTATTGTTTTGTATATTAGACAATACAGTAAATCTAAATTTTTGACTAATATGTTCGAGGTGCAATTTAAACAAGAAAAATAGTAGTTATACATAACATTATTTCAATAATAACATAACTTCCAGTAGTGGTCGAGTGTTTGCCAAAAAACAATCGAACACTCTAAATTTTTCAATATGCATTTATCTCAACAAATAGCCTACATTACAAAATGATTAGCCGTTGGCTTACATAAAGGAATCTATTTTGTTTTGTTATATATAAACATTTTCGTCGACTGTTCATTAACATTTAACCACCGATCGCACCGCATTAGTGATTAATTTTCGTACACTGCCAGGTCGTACAAACAGAGGCTAGTTTACACTATGTGCGTGACTCATATCTGTGACAGAAGAGACACTTAAAATTATTTCTATAGTAGCACTGTTAACATAATTAACATTTCTATAATTTGTTAATATACCTATGCGCAAAGGTGTGAACTAATTTTAATTGCTACAATATAATTACTAAGTTTAAATAGTTATATATTACAATTAATCTGATGGTGATAATGCGAACAACAAGCTATGAAATGTATGTACATATAATAAAAAATATGGTGCTATTTAACTAAGAATAGCCACAGTTGATGAGTCAGTAGTGTATTTGCATATTACTTCATCAACAGTAAAAAGTCAAAAGGCTACATTGTGTCTATTACTATTTATTAGCGTACGCAATGGATATGCTCACGAAAATTCTATGCTTAACAAATTATACCTGTTCAAATCCTAAATCCTGTTAAATGTAAAATTAAATCACGATATTTGACCACATTGACATTTTCCTGATCACACGATTACTACGTACGCGCGCACATACACACATATTTTAAAAGACTTACTGAAACTTTTTAAAATACTAATGAGGACCGTCTTTAAATCGGTAAGAACTTAAACACTAGAGACTTCCAATATCAGTCTCAACTGCATGTAATTCTTAAATTACAATCACTGTTTGTAACAAATAACACTATAAATCCGTCCAAAAATCGGTAAATAATTAATACGATCGCTTTGGAACGTCAAGTGTTCACAATAGCGTGGCATTCACGGGGCTCATTGAGCGACGGTCGCTGGTAGACTTGTCCGATGTTTACAAGTCGCGGTACGCTAGGTGAAAGTTGGTGCGATCCGAACAGCGGACATCCGAGCGCTAAGCGTGAAGGCCGCGCGCGTTCCCGGACTCGAATGACGGCGCGACGCATCCAAGAGCGCAGTTTCGCCGCTCTTCCGCGCATCGCCGCCGGCCGCAGCGTCAACGTGCATATTATTTTGTCATAGACGCAAGAACCTTACTGTTATAGTAATTTCGCACTGCAATCCATGATTATTTCTGTCTAGCCAAAATTACTAATTTCACTGAAATCAAACATAGATGCGTCTTCACCTATACAAGATTAATTTTGAATTACTCGTATGTCACAGTAATTTGAGTAGTTTTCGAACAGTATTACTTAGCAGTGCGTTGAATACAAGTGCGCTAAAGGATCTTCCAAAGCAAAACTTTCAACGGAAATTTCTAAGATCTGCACGGAGGTTGCTATGACCAGTACAAATTCGATCCTCTATATTTGTAGATGTTGCCTAATTCCATTTCCAAATTGAGGATGACAAGAAAGATTCATCCGGAATACATTTATACTGGTTGATCTGTATCCGAATCTGATCTGAGATATACGTAAATAAATCACATGCCTACACAAAAGTTTAACATTGAAACGTATCTTAACTAATTTGAAAATCTACTAGCATTCGCTCACGTATGTAGGTACATACGTACTCCGTATTTCATGTGCATTGAAAAATCCCGTACCGACATAGTTCTCGACCGAAAGATCTTTCCGGATAACCGGCTACAAGCAGTGTAAGCCTAGTGGTTTACAGTCCGACCTCTCACTCCGGGAGACCGGGTTCCAATCCTAGCGCGCGCCTCTTAAAAATGTGCGTTTTAAGTTTAAATATCACTTGCTATAACGGTGAAGGAAAACATCGTGAGGAAACCTGCAAACCTCAAAAAAAAATGTTCTCTAAGGTGTGTGAAGTCTGCCAACCCGCACTTGGCCAGCGTGGCAGACTACGGCCTTAAACCTCTCATTGTGAGAGAAGACCCATGTTCCAACAGTGGAATGTAGAAGGGTCGATATCAAACTTAGAAAAGTCCTATAGTGCTATAGTGCTAGTCCTATAGTCCTATAGTGCTAGTCCTATAGTATATCGATGTCAAACTTAGAAAAGTCGTATAGTAGGTATTTAAACTCGTTGACCTCACTTCGCGTGACTCCCGGTATAAAATAATATTCTAAAGAGTTTTTATTATTAAAGGTAATTTACTCATAGTGTCATGCAAGAGCCGGCCGCCACGACTACGCGATCCAGTGCCCTCCTCCCACCTTCGAACATGCAGTGTAATGTAACCTACAATTAGCCTAATGATTTAGTTAACGATTAGAGCTTCCCTATTGTTGTGCCGTGATAGATTCCGTCTTAGATTTGTCAAAAAATTATGCCATTTACATCTCTAACGACATTGCTAAATATCTATGAAACTGTTGTATATCCATTAATTAATAATTTAGGGAGTAAAATTTAAACGTAGAAAACGACACGCCAATAAGATTATATTATGTAATGTAAGTATATATCAATGGGTAAGTTGAAGTGTATATATTATAAAATTAGAGGATTGATGAACAGGCCCACCCCGACGAAGAGACAGGTATGAGTTAACTAACATGGTTTAAACTGCATTATCTTAAAATTTCTCTGAGGTGCAAGTATGCTCATTTTAACGAAATCAATAAACATTGAAAGGAGATAGAGACCTGGATGTTATAAATCTGATTATTTCAATGAAGCTATTGTGGTCATTCCTTGTGATGATGGCAGACTACTGCAGTTCACCCCGGCTCAAAGGGATTCAGTGAACGTTTTGCTCATAATTTTTCTATATGTATTTTATTGTAATATAAAAATTGCAAACTTATCTTATTGAAACTTTGCCATATCGTGGTTGAACACGGAGCCAAAGGAATCAATATTGGTGGTAATGTACATGGGGGTTGTGAATAGCCAATAGTCCCAGAAGCTGTTGTGTTAATTTTTTTCCAAATTTTATTAAGTGATGTTAAAAACATAATTATGTTATGTTATGGCTTGTTATTGCTGTGTGTGTGTGTGTTATTTTTAATAGAAACTAAATGATATCCTCTTGCAGTAACTCGAATGTTTATTTACTTAGTTTAAGAATGTTGAAGTAATAATGAGGGTAATGGCGAGGAATAAGAAAAAATACAAATACAAATACAAATGCTTTATTTGCTGGATTTAGGTACATGGAATTAGGTGTTACAAAACACCTAATTCCATTAAGTTTAAGTTTAACCTGTTGTTTTATAAAATCTATGAATCTCATGAAATATATTGTTTACTTGGAAATGTAAATTGTATGAAATAGTATTTTATTGTATACTTAGTATGTAGTGTTTAGCCTTTATATTGATATTAAATTTTAAAAATAATATGGATCTGATCAGAGCTCACAGGTTACTTTGTGGATTCTATGTGAATTGCTTTACTTTAATTGTGAATGAAATTGTTCAGTGTTTAATATTCCAATTATATTAAGATATAATCACACATGTGTTAAGATCAGTGTATATAGCCATGTAATGTATTTAAGTAAAAGAGATTATCAGAATGGTTTGTCGGAAAGGATAAGCCTATTCATTTTATTTCAACTTGTTTAAGTGTATCCACAGCCATACTACATGGATACATGATTTGATTGTATATTTGCATACTCAATTGTTAACTTGTAAATGTGATTATTTGGTTGCTATAAATTGGTATGTCTTAATATTTTCATCATGATATATTACAAGACTTGGATTTCAGACGTACACGAAGTATATATTGACTGGAATTAAAATGTTTAAAAAGAAATGTATGTGATAAAAAGTATAGTGAAAATATTATTTCTGTATCGTCATTAAATTGCTCACGAATGGAACAGCAGTATTGTTGAAATGAAATATTCATAATCAATGTAAGTAGAGAATCATGTTATATAAATTATATAATTTTAAGT
>DWEJ01003349.1:0-10513 GCA_018245835.1 Mysoria sejanus stolli | reverse complement strand
GAATCGAACCCAGGACCTCCCGATCTGCAGTCGCACTTGCAACCACACGACCAACGAGGCAGTCAGTAATATTATAATATTAAAGTAATTAAAACAAAAAAATTAGTACCATTTGTATTTTTCTCTTGAAATGCAAAAAGGCTTATAAAAATATTTTTTAGGTGCAACTCGAGCGTAAAAGTCAAATAGTTGACGTGGCGAAATTGTATATCTTAACAGTTAAATGCACGCACACAGGCGTCCAAAAGTGCATCAGTCACAGGACACAGTAGCGGGTAATGTGATAACTTTATGCTAAAATACTATATTCCAAAAGCCAAAGACCGGGTGGTAACGCTCCGATTGCGATAGACGTATTTACAGACGATAGACGATAGATAGTCATTTAGTATCAAAGTACAATGACGCACAAAACATTGGGTCACAATAAAATTAATTAGCCAATACTGTATAGTATCGAAGCTATTGTGTTAAAAACATCAATGTTACAACATCGAAAACTTGACCTGTCTCCTCAGTACATTACACGGTGTCATATCAATCTTCGTTGACGATTAATTTCTTTCAATGCTTTGTATCGAAATCGTCGTCTATTGTGTCTTATATGTAACGTGTGAGGGAGATGGCCTTAAAACTGATACAGCGATGTAATGAATGGTACATATATGTAATTCAATAAATAAATTTTATTGTTTAATGTTTCGTGAGTGCTACTCGTGACTATGAACTAAGCCGGCTTGAATCACGTTTATTTTTTCTCCAAAGAATTAAGCGTTTTCCGAGGCGATGATAGTTCAATTTAACGTACAAAAATATGAGATTACCCATATCTGAGATCTTAATTCGTTCATTCAATCATTCATACACAACTGATATGAAAATATTAATCTTGTAAAACAATAACTATAATAACATCATTTATAAAGAAACTTTGACATCGGATTGCATTGCGGCAATTTGTAACTGATGTAGAGACGACACTCGGAATTGAATATGTGCAGTACTCTACAAAAACATGAATTACAATTAATGAACGTGTAGAGTGGACGTAGTGGACAATCGCCGCGTAGTGTAAATTTCATTGCGGTTTAACTTTGATTTCCGGTAATAATAAATGTTTTGTTTGATGAATAAAGGATTCTAAGTTTTATTATTTCACTCTTAGCATTTAATTTTCCACAGTAGTACTTACATTTTAGTGGAACTGGTTAAAGGTATGTTGAGTTCGTAATTAGGGCACACATCACTTGCTACGAGGACAGATTTCCTATGTATCTTAAATATATGTCTAGATACGATTTAATATTTATAATACTTCTAGAAATTGATATTCATTAATAACATATAATAACTTAAGCAATACATTTCAAGAACATCCCTTTAAATAACACAGCATCGACAAACCATTTACGTTCAAATACGAGTACGTTCAAAATTTTGTATTCGTTAATCAAAAGAAATACAAAAGTAAATCACAGATTCATATACGTCACACTAAATAATTTTTATTTATTTTTTCGTTTATTTCAGTGTCATAACGGGAAAAGGTGTCAAATTAACGGTAAAAAAACATTATACCAGATCAGATAATGGTCATCTTAAAGACGCTTGAAAAATAACAGAACAAAACTCCAAATTAAAGTCACGATTGAGGCATTTTCGTTTTACGAGAACGTTATATATTAGTTCGAAAACAATAAGATGTCACCAATTATATGCAAGTGTCCGTTTTATTTACGATTTAATAAACCGGGCAATAAACAAAAAGTTATAGAGCAATAACATTAGCTGGAATAACAACGGAACAGAGTAGGATTGTTTTAAATAAAACACATTTATATGAGAAATTTGTGATAAAGTATAAAATTTATTCGTATGCAATAAAATGAATCACAGCGTTCGCGAAATAATCGTTTAATTACGTATATTTCAAGTCGTAATCTAACGACAATGGCGAGTCAGTCAACATTTGGCAACGGTTCAAAAGTCACGCAATTAATTTCTATGGGGGATTTCTAGAATCGGAGCCACGAGACCGTGTCACGATGCGACTAATCCACTGACGATTTTGTAATAAAATCATAGCATTATACGTTGACTGTCGAAATTGGCGGGAAAACTTTTCGGGTGGTTGGCAGCATTGCGTAACTTAGAATTCCAACGTAGAGTAAACAAACAGATTATTTGTTAACGATTGTTATTACAGCTTTCAATCATCATCATTTCTACGCGAGCCTTGATTGTTATCTGTCTTGCGTACTATACTTTTATGATTGATTTGTTTTAAACATTCAATCTTGTTTCAGAGTGCCGAATCGCCGCCAAACTGTCTACCGCAAATGAAATTATACCCAATTATCACGTCCAAGCGCTAATAGGTAAGTGATATATTGATTCTGATTTCATGTATTAATATATATTCGTTGGTCCAATAGTTGCAAACGGAACCACTAAATGAGACGTCCTTTGAATCCCGACAACATCCCTCAGATGAATTTTAGTTCATTATTAAATTTTACTCTAAATGTCTGTTAGCACAACGTAAAATATTATACATCGTTCTTTATTCAATTTCAAATAATCGTTCTTTTTTCAATTTCAAATAAACAATACATTATTTCAATTCGAAAATTAATAACAAATGCGATTAATAATAATAATAATCAACACCGGGTACTGGCCGCTCACATGCTCTAACACAAAAAGATAAAATTAATTCAGCCAACGCGGCGCGCGGCCGATTGGGAGCCCTGTAAGATACCAGCTTATTACAATAAACGTGGCGAGTTCGCGGGCTGAACACCGTGTGACCCCGCGGCAGCGATTAGCCGCTACCAGGGTATATCTGGACTCCCGAACATGCCTCGCTACGCTTATACGGAGATCACAAGTGGTATCTAACAAGCCGTGCGCAGTGGACTATACTTGTTCCTTTGCTATCCTCGAATTAGTGACTAAGGCACCGTTATGGAGACACAGTTGATATTTGTCGAATAGAAATAATGTTTGATAAATTGTATCGTTGTGAGATCGAGATTATATTATGAGCTTGGAATGTATACATGAAACTGAAGTTGTGTTTTGTAATAATATTTTATTTATATAAATTAATCTCTCAATGTACATGTAAGGAACAAGTCGAGTGGAAGTATGTAATTTTTTGGCACTCGATTATCTCTACTTATCCCGTAAGGGAATTGGCGTGATGACGTAATAATAACCGGATGTATGATTATAATTGGCTATTGTGAAGTAGTCAGATTCTATTAACGCTGAATAAGCTTTACCTGATATGAATGAATGGTCTATAAAGAAGGCTATTGTACAGCCTTAGGTGTTTATAACTTAACTAAAATATACTATTACCTACAACACACCGCCCAAGCACTGCTGTTATGCAGAAAATATAGTTTAATTAGAAGCTCATATGAATATATTGTAGAGAATTAATTTCAAACGTCATATTAATAGAAGAAAATTAATTAACTAGAAATATACCGACAAAACAACAAGTGATTTTCTATATGCAGCGGGAACTGTTAGCAATCTATGAAGACTTTAACATATACAGACATTTAAATGAATTCAATGATGAAGCAATGAAATGTACACTTAAGACTGTTTCGAATTACATCAGGCGCGAATCTAGACCGGCTATACTTAACGTCCGATACGATACATCGCGAAGCGAATGGGCGAGGGAAATTTCCCTAATGAATCCAGCGATTTTTTTTGCCTTAAACTCATGCAAATTCGTGCAATTTATGCGCCCTCCCACTATAGGTCGAGCGGCGTATGGCGCGTGACGCTATCCTAAAATAGGAAGCGCAGTCGCCGGCCACATTCAGAACGGTTTGGAACTGATTGCTTCTGAGAACCACTGCCATGTTTCTAGGAAACTTTGGGGCAAAAAGTTGCATCTCTGAATTTGTAAACGTTGCCGCTGATAAACAGATGTCTATTACAGATAACTGTAACACGAGCGACCATTTCGAAATGAACGTCTGGGATGGGCAGCCGTTTTAAAAGTTGTATACATTCAAATGAATATGTACATTCAAATACAGTTTGACTATGCTAGACTAGTTTAATTCATACATCGCCTCGTTAATCCAGTGGTTGAAAGTATCACTGCTCAGAAAGTACACTGGGTTCGATTCTTCGATCAGTCAAAGTATAATTAATTTTTTTTAACCTTTGTAGTAGTATTTCACCCTCTATGCCATGAAACGTAAACACGACAAAGATGAAACGTGAAAGTACAACAGTCTGTCAACCCCTTTATGAAAAATAGAGGCTACAGGCGTAATATTACGCTAAACGCATTCGCAACAGGGAATCATCACATAGCCCTCAAGACAAGTAATTTTCTGTACCTTATTCATTTGCTATTTGTCTCATGTTTGTGTTAGTACTGAGTTTCTTCTCAGAAATAAATTACGACTGGCAAGTACATTTACAATGCAAAACACATACCAGAGTGGACACAAGATGTATGTACCTACAAGAGCCATACAATTTAAATTCCTCATTAAGTTGATGTCAGAAAATAATTTGGCCACCACACTTGTAATGAAGTAAAGTCACGCGATCTACAAATCGCAATGAGTAGATAAATCTGGGTTAGAATCGAAATGATCATTACAATATATGTATGTATGTATACACATAAATATTTTTGACTCTACATTGATCAATAAAAGAAAGTTAATTGGAACAATACATTTGCAATATTTCACTTGACTCAGAATATATTATTATTTTTCCCTCAAAATATGTCTTTTATGGGATAGAGTTAGAGATCATCGAGTGTCAAATGTATTTGTCTTTACTATCTTGATATAATTACGTACATTCTCTCGCCTCTTAACATACACATACCATTTCTATGCAACAATATTAACAAATATAATAACAATAATACATCTTTTATTCAGGAAAAACTCATATTAATATAATATTAGAATCAATACATAAAATTAAAGTCGTTACAATAATAAATAAAAAATAAATAAAATAGTAAAATATAGTTTATAATTTTAACATAATTATCTTGTTGTAACCCAGTAATATTACAATTATGTACATTACAATTGAGTATTTCCCACGTAAAGAGAAATACAACTCAATTATTGTGTTATAAAGATTCTCCTGCTATAAACTTTTAAAGATTGCTATTAAAAGATAAAGAATTAATTAGTAAGAAGTAATGTTCTTTAATTACATAAAACGAATACAGCCAATAATGAGCTTTCTTAAAATATATCTCAAGCAATTAAACGAAGCATTAACAATTTATCATTGCAGATCATATCTTTAAGGTTATTGAAAATTATACATTGAAACATATTGTAGAGATTCCATACTTAAGCATTCTTTAATTATTTTATGAAACTACTGTATCATGTGGACTCTAGCTTCTCAGAATAAGAAGGGTTCTGGACGGCGTCTTAAATATTTTATATATTTACTTATTGTCTGCCAACCCGCACTTGGGCAGGGCGTCACAGTATAGCTTTAACCGTCCTTATGCTAAAGAAAGGCTCTTGTTAACCGGAGGAATGATTAAACAGTTCATGATAAAATCATGCATGATAATATGCTTGGGCCATCACTGTCTATGAAGATTTATCTACAATTACGCTTTAAACATACAAGAAGCTTTTAAACCACCTCTTATCTTTGGTCATGATTTAATTATAACGAGTTTTCAATGCTTTAAATTTTCAAATAGTGGCTCGGAATTTGAATATGTACTTTTCCATACTGTTATTCGATAGGGCGAAACGTGGGTGTGTACCACACTTCTATGCTTACCTCTTCAGGGATTACAGGCGTGGTAACGTTTTTTAGCACTTTCCAATACACTTTACCGTATTTAAATTTCAACTCACACACCCAGCAAAAAGTGACGTTTATTACAAATTTGAAGTTTTATATCTATTATTATTAATTTAGTATCCATTCGCGATACTCAATGAGAAGATGAAATTAACACTAAGAATGAATGCTAGAATTAAATCGCAATAAATAAGTTAAGCGTTCTGTACTTTATTACATCGGCTGTGCAGAGAAATCGCTGGTTTCACTGTTAGCCGTTCGATACTTACGATCATAGGCATTTGCCCGTCTTTAAGCCAAAGTAATTACTATTGCAAACATTTCTAGTTGGCTCTCGACTTGATATTGATGTACATAAGTGAAAGAATCTCATTTCAAAAATATTAAATTATACATATATTTACGTAATATGCTCAAGTTACCTCTGCCTGCCTCTTCGGGGATTACAGGCGAGATAGTGACGAAATGCGATGACGACAGAGAAGTACGTCAGGTCCGTTAGAATAATGATAATTATGTAGAATACGGTGCTTCCAGTTCGCCCCCTAATGTAAACTAGCGTTATAATAAAATAATATCAGATTTTTAAGTATATACGCCCCAATCATAAAAAAAGTTCCGAAAAAGTGCTGTTGAAAATAATGACTGAAATGAATGTGATGACGCTCATTTTTATGTCCAGCAAAGGACTTAGATTGATGATGATGGCAGTCATGATGATGACAGCGGTGATAATGACAGCGGTGATGATGATAAATATGCTCATCTCAAAACTTATTCAGTTTGTTACCCAATAAATATCAATTTTTATGTTACTATTCAAAGAAATATGTTGGTGTTTTTATCTATGGCGAGATTTTAATTCGCAAGTCGCGTTGCCAGAAGAATGAATGTGCCATAAACCGCAAGCCGTTCGTGCTAAATGCACTATGTTGCTACATTAGTACGATACAACGATACCGTTTCACTTTTCCGGGGGGTATAAAGGGCTTTGAGGGGCCTGCGCACTGTCCGCGTCGGTCTATACCGACGATTCTAACACCACGCTACGCTACCTACATATCTAAGTCAATTTACAATCGAATTAGAATTTCACAGGTATTGTCAATTGTCCCCTTTATTAACATTACCACTTTTACAATGGATTGAAGGGTTAAGTTTAGTCAAGCATTATTACGAATACTGCATAGAAGTCTTTATACACACACCGAAAAATAAAAAGCGCATTCGTTATTTGGAATATAAGCGTGTGCTGTATTCAATAAAATTATTCTCCTTGATATATATGAAGTATTCAACGTATAGGGATAGTGCGCAGGGCTCTTAACGTAGCACGCGACCACGGCTTATCAAACAACACCGTGAATCACTAGCCCACTTTCCAGAAGACGATGTCGATATATCGAATGCAACGGATTCACGGCATTTGCGGTTTCCTTTAATTGAATCGCGCGCGTTCCCAGCGGCTACTATTTCAGTTCGCTTTATTACGGTTTGTAATAGCGTCAGGAATTTGGTGAAACAATCAACTGATGAACGCAACATAACGTAACATCGCGCCTGTTGTCCGTAAAGGGGTAGGCTCCTTGTAATTTTTCTACGTCTCATCTGTTACGTAGTCTTTTCTAAACCAGTAGTGCAAACCATGGTGTTAATAATCTCATTCGGAGTTGACGCCTAAATAAAAATAAATAATGATTATAATTTGTTTTTGCATAACACGCTTGCCTAGGAAGAGCCTAGGCATTCTTGTCTTGAATAATATCAGATTATATAAACCGGAAATATAGAGTAGACATACTCTTAAAACATTAATTTTGTTCATATTTCATTTCCATGACTATCTCGTGTATACGATTATTTATAGAGTGACCTCCTGTTAAGCGAACTAGAAGTAACTAGAGTTTGTACACGGTAATTCAATTAATATCACGCTCTACATTGTAATATAACCACAGCGGTTCATTTAAAACCCTCGAGAACGCTATTTTTCAATGTCTTTATGTTTGCTTAAAGTTAAACTCTATGTTATGGATATTTTAGTGCGCTGACAGATTGGAATGTGTTTATTTCTTTATTGATTTATATTTCCAACTAAAAACCGACTGACGCACGGTTTTGAACAATTTTGTGGAACATTATATTACTGTAAACACGAATTTATTAACTTTACATTTGCTCTCGAGTTTGTGTTAAAAGACGGATAAATCATAATCAAATGCCGCACGACTTGATCAATAAAGTGTGTTATTCCGATGATTTCCTAGTATCGAAATTTAAGATTATTGATTACTTTATTTACAGATAATGTTGTTATAATTATTAAAAATACATATAATATTCCTAAAATATGATATTATAACAACAATATTTACACAAATAAGTATATATCGATCATGTACAAGAATACTATGACGTGTGAGAAATCTTAGTAACTCATCACGGATCGTCTCACATAAACCACATACAGATTCATTGCTAACCCTGTTGTTACATTTCAGATCGAATTAAGATAACACAGATCCTAAAACAACTTACATCATACATTGCTACTGTAAGAAGCAATCAGGAACACGTCCATTTAATTTCCATGGCTTTAATGAAAATTGATGCTAGACCCGTTCCTTATCTAGCGCATTAAGTAAAGCAGCCACAAACCCTTATAAAGTCATTGGAGGCGTCAAAATGCGAATGGTACAATAAAATATATGGATATGCAAATGGAATGATAAAAGAAGGCTTTAACATAGTTAACCTAACGATCTCGCAAGCCAGTGGCCGCGCCGCGCGGCTGCACTAGCGGAATATTATAAACTTGTTTAATAACTCCGTACGCATTTATACCGTAACGCCGCTTCTAGTATTATAAAACGAATTAATCGAGCCAATGGAGCGATATTAAATGTAAATCTGCACTGGTTATATGGACTGGAAATGATATGGGTTATGCCTTTATTTTGAAATAACGAATGTTTAATAATACGCCGAGGTTTGCGTGAAAATGATTATGTTATAAATACGCGCGATTAGATGGATATTCGCTAACGTTTTAAGTTGATTTGATGTAATGTTGAATGTAAGTTTGTCTCATTAACTATAACTTAATGGTAATCAGTGGCACACGAGCACGTGTTCTTGTTCTGTATGTGGGTACAAAATATATAATAAATTAATATCTAACCAAATATACAGCCCTTATCATAACACAAGCTCTCCTGATGCTTAGCTTGGGATCACGATCTGTGGAAATTAAAAAAGTGTTTAATAATATCGTTTTATACGAAACACTATTATGTAGATTATTCGTAACTTCGTTATTTCACGCTGGTAATCTCGAAAAGGTAGCCAAAGGAATATAAAATTTGAAGCCTGAGTCTGCAAACAACACGACCAACAAGACGGTTCAAGTCCATTGCTTTGAGTGCGATGTGAATCATCATTGTGCGATGTGGATCATCTATCCTTAGAGTGATAGCAATGAATACATTTACCTTGCATGCCTAATTAGATAGAAAACATCCACGTTTACTACGAACGGTGAACAGCAGATTTAAATATAAACATGGAAGCCATTCCGACGATGTGTTTATGGCACATCTAAAGCACTTTTCCTACATCGAATAAAGAGAACGGATAGATTTTCAATTACGGAGAGGAAATGCAACGTGCACCTCAGAAATATGCACGCCGCTCAAGATTTATGCCGTCGTAGCGAAGAAAATATGAATCGTTACACTTGGAACTTGACAAGCGAGTTATAAAACAAATCAATGCATAAGGACCCTATGTTGAAGGACGGTGAAATCCTTGTCAGTTTTTACGTTTTTTATAAAACTATAATTTGCTCTGAAAATATGTATGTACCTACAATGCAACTATTTCGAACGAAGGTCGATAAATTACAGATCTTTAAATTACGGAGTTTTCATTTGTAAAATATTTTTATTAGTAGGTATCAGAAATATCTGCTAAAAATCTTGGGTAGGAGAGGTTTAAACTACTATGCATAATACATACATAAATAGGCTTTCTCTAACTTGGCACCATAGCATAGGCGTATAAATCGTACAACTATTAAAGATTTACTTTCAAAGACTATTGATAAACTTTCTCATAAATAAAACCAGTAAACAACATAGCTATTAATTGAATAGTCATTTTAAGAATTTTTAATTTACTTATAACAATTATATCATTTTATATATTTATTAGCGGACCCGACAGACGTTGTCCTGTATACACGTGTTTATTTCGAAAATTTCAAACTTTTTTTAATAATTTTCGATATCGATATGTAAACTGCATATCGGTTACATATCTGTTAATGGCAAAAACCAATAACGCCCAGCATTATATTTGATACTCCGATGATAGCAAAGTCTGCCGGTTCCAGTGTAAAACATTCCAAAATCAACAAAATATTAAATAATTAAAAAACAATTTCCAGTGGATCAAATTGTAAATCTAAACCATCTTCGAATCCTCTTGAACACACACAAAATTTTTTATCAAAATCAGTCCAGTTATTAAGGAAAAGCTCAGTAACATACACACGCACAGAAGATAAAGATATATATATATGAAACTGATTGAGAGCCTCGTTGGTCGTGTTGGTTGCAAGTGCGACTGCCGATCGGGAGGTCCCGGGTTCGATTCCCGGGTCGAACACTAC
>DWEJ01003348.1:0-10513 GCA_018245835.1 Mysoria sejanus stolli | reverse complement strand
GTTGATGTGTTGGAATCCCTGATCTATACATCTATACTCTAATCAAATAAAATTAGATTGTCTGTTTGTAATATTAAAATAACCGCTTTTTAATAAATGCATATGTAACCAGTATTCACGGTACATACATGGAACATACTCGTATACCAAACTATCATTTTTACAAAATTTGACTGTCTATCTGTTTTTTCCGGCTAGTTTCTAGAACGGCTGGATTGATTTTAACAAGACTTTCACTGACAGATAGCTGATGTAATAAGGAGTAACTTAGGCTGCTTTCATTTTAGAATTTATTAAATTTCACGCGAATGAAGTCGCGGGCGCAGCTAGTAAGTATATAATATTTTAAGTATATAATTTTGAGTCACAGAGTCTATGTCCGGCTATTGCAGTGCACTGTTTTGAAAACAATTTAATATGCTGGTATTGAAATTTGAATAAAGACTTGAAGACTCACTTGTAACATTTACTTCAAATTAGACCTTTTCATAGTATAAAGTGTGTACTGCAAGTGAACGACTTTGATTTTATTTTCCTCGTTGATTACAATCTATCGATGGACAACTATGCATTTACTGGCACATGAAAGGCCCTGTTCCTATGAGACAGACTAGAACCTCTCCCGGAAATATGTATGATTCTCGCAAGCGTTGTCTTTTCAAAATATCACCTCACTTGTCAACCTCAATGAAATTGTAGAGACGAATAGAGCCAACAGCAACAAATAATAACCTCGTCTCAGGTTTGTCAATATTGCCAATTTGTTTGTCCATGTATTACTTACACTTTCGAAAGAAAGACATTTTGCTTGTAGCACTCATTAATTTCCAAAAATAGGAGTTGTTCGGGCACATCCACTTTTAATTAGAATTAATTGTGCTTTAATTGTGACGCATATCTCGTGCAAGGCCAGCCTGCTTGCCACATGTCGTATAAAACAGTCATGTTTCATGATTCACCTGCGTCACTCCCCGTGTCAGTCAGTTCAGAATGCAATTCATAAGGCATAAAAGATGCGATTCAGAACTATATTTGACAAGATATTATAGATTTAAATCAATATATCAATAAATAATCTGAAAATGTTCTATTCTCATACACGACATTTACAAAATTGTTTAGTACATAGACAAAATGTGAAACATTCTTACTATTAGTTTTAGAGACTTCTTTGTCAAGACAAATATTATTCCCTATTGACATTTAGACATTGAAATATTTGCATTTGCAAAATGCATAAAATGCATCTCTTGCAACTTGCTTGTGGCATTTCGTTTCTCAAGGGCTCTTAGTGTTATTGTAGGTGCTCAACACCACTGTGAGACGTATCATGGCCTTTCATGACATGCTTATAAAAATTTAGTCATTTTTTAATCACCTTCTTTTAAAACGAAATTTACAATTTTTATGTTAGTTTGAATGTATCTCTTAATAATACAAATTTAATAGCATTCGAGATTTTTCATTGGCATATTAGGATATCGAAAAACATTGAAAGGTACTTTGTTAAACAACAATTTAAGTTTTTAATGCTTTAAATGTAATAAAAAAACGTGAACGTTACAACAGGCCTATAATTCCCTAAATGGTAGTCAAACGAGGGTAACACATTCCCACATTGGACCAGTTACGTTTATCTACCTCCTACCATGGAATAGGAATAGAGTATGAGGCTATTGCCATACACCAGATGCGAATTAAGAATCCGATCTCTTCAAGAAATTTTCAAAATCAAGTAGCGTCTCTCCCGAATTCGAACCCAGGTCCTCTAAATCGTGAGACGCACTTGCAACGACTTGACCAACAAAAACAGTTGAAAAAAAAATATCGAAACGTTAAAGACATCTCAAGATTACATTATTTTCTACTTGACTAATAGATCTTGCTTATTTTCGTTTAACTACGTTGCTTTGAGCTGGTGTTATTGAATCTTTTGTACTGTTTTATTTTTTATTTTATTTTATTTTAAACGTTTTAAACGTTAATGTTTAAATTCAGAAATATTAAAATGTATGAAAATGGTAAAAAACCTAATATAATTTCATGCTGACTAAGTTATATCAAAAACACATAACAAGTAATAAAAAATTATCAGTGAGGGTAGTATGAAGAGTTCCGTGGTCCATATTAGGCAACCGTGCGGCGCGCAGGTCTGTAATATAGCTTGCTGTACAACAAACTGGAAGTCTACATGGACACTAATTACCCTGGAAGCTAGTGAACAGCCGTGGAAGCGGTGAGAGAAACTTCAAATCTGTCATTCCCAATTGGCATGTTTAGCGTGCGAGCATAGGTTTGGGCCCCTCAAAACATGTTTATATCCAGCAGTCGGTTGAGTCAGGTCCATAATGAAATGATGATGATACTTTACTTAATAACTTCGTTGTGTTAAAGAAATTATATTCACTTCATTTGGTGATTCAAGTAGTCGTCAATCTTAATGTTGCTTCTCTCTTTTATATATCCGATAATCACGAGTCTCTCCTGGAACTGCTGGAGGACCGACGTGTACTATACCAGACAAAAGATTGGCAGAGATTTAATGAACAACGCCTGTCAGATTTTTTATTCGCCTTATAAGTTTCCTCCGAGGAGGAGGTTTACCGAATGGTTTTAAAAATTGTTTTATGAAAACCATAGTAGACTTTAAAATAATACTTGTCATGGAGGAATATAGCTGACTTGAAGAATTCACTGCATAAAGTCCCTGACGCTTATTTTGTTAAAAGGAAACCTTTAAATAAAACCCCAAGTGGTGTGAACTTATTTAAAAGGCTATGCAAATACTTGAATCTTTCCTAATACTTGTAATAGTATCAAGATACTAGAATTAACATTTTTCATTAGTCAAATTATTCAAAAATAGACAGATAGTGGCCGTATCATATTGTAAATATGACCTACGTGGTTACTAATGCGAAAACTCCATACCTAGGTACTTATTATTAAAAGAACATTCTGCTTATCACGACGAGCTTAATAGCTAAGAATAAAAATTTTTTTCTATTTTTTTATTAATTTTTTATATTCATGAACGAATGTCATTAAGTTTTCATCTGGATTATCTAAGTATATCTTATATGAGTGATAATGGACTTTAAAAGTTACCGAGTTTTCAGTAAAAGTGGAACAGCGCGAGATCGCTGCGAATGACAAGACACGTCATCATTCGCGTTTGTGGCAAGCGAGCTGAGGCGCCGCGTCACCCATGCTTCTAGTAACAATCAAAAATATACTTATCTCCTTCCAATGCTGGTTACACGTTAGCATGGAAAGAGACAGAACCAAGCTGATAGCGAACGCGCGGCAAACTGTAAACTTTATACGAATTCAAAGTTGGCGGAATTGTCGGAATCCGCTCAGTTCGTTCTCATCCGCCGTTGGGAGCGTACGCGTTTGCTATATATCTAATAACTTTTCGTAACTTCACTATGACGTTCTGCTGCGTACTTATGGTACTGGCATTAGCTGGGGCCACGTTTGCCGGCCCTGAGGTCACCGAACTTAAAGTCGTGGTAGTCAGCGTACCAGAAGGATGCACTGTCAAATCCAAGCAAGGCGATATGCTGACCATGCACTACACGGGGACGCTTGATGACGGACACAAGTTTGATTCGAGGTTTGTATATTGTTATTATATTTATTATTATAATCTGAATAAAACTGGGCAATATTTTTCTTATGAACAAAAGAACACGCGTATTAAAATCTCGATATTAATATGCTATGATTACGATTACATATAATCTATTAGGGTTTCCTATATAGGTACTATAGCACAGCACAGCTATTTGGTTGATATCTACTCTATGAGTGACTAATGTACATAAATGTATTTAAAAAATGCTTATTTTGCAATTTCGTTTTGCTAGTATTGCAGATTTTGTTCAATCGATAACCTTCCCATTTGCAACTTTGCCTTAAAATTCAATTTCCTTATCTATGTAGGAATATTGGAACTGCCTCGTTGGTCGTATTGGTTGCAAGTGCGACTGCCGATTAGGAGGTCCCGGGTTCGATTCCCGGGTCGAACACTACAAAAGTTACACTACGTTTATGTAGGAATATTGATATTGTATTCACCCAAATTGATTTATATATCTAAAAACTTATGACCTCAACGCCTTTTTCTTTAGTTAAATTATTATTTGTTTACTTAATATAAACTTATAAAAAATTCGATACAAAAATTTTCAGCTTTGCACAATATATTTTTAGTTTAGCTTAATTTTTGTTAAAAAAATATTTTTAGTCACATTTTTCCGGTTTTCATTGGATAATGATATTAGAAGATCTGGGAGGCACCGTAATATTTACCAAACGGCATTATGTTGATAACCAACCCATCAACAGAATTTATCGTGTTACAACGTTATATTATGCTATTTTTCGTACGTTGAACAATATGCAATAATAATAATTTATTGTACTGAGCCAAAAAACACTGCTGTAGAAGTGCCATCTATTGTCATCGCGAATTTTTGTTCCATTTTGTATTTTCAATTTCAGTGTAAAGGATTAATAAAAATGCCTATGAATACTTTTACGCGTGTATTCATAGGTGGGTTTATTGTATTCTGCACAGCTCGATGTTTTAATTTTGTTAAATCCGTGGATAATTAAAATTTATGTACGTATTTTTGTCATTTCTATCAATCTTTTATTCATGACTTTACAAAAGGATTTGTAATATTAGTACATACAGTTCACCGTTATGGATTCATATTTTAATCATCGCAATGACCTAATTACGTTTATAATGCCATATGCTCCTTGTAATGTAATTTGCAGCACGACAATTCAGGCGTAGTTAAATATTTATTCTAATCATCGTACATAGTTGTAGAATATTAACGTACATAGTATTCTTATAATATACATAATCTGTGACCAGAAGGAAAAGCATTTATACTTCACGAAATGCCATGGCTGCAAATTCGTTGAACAGATCGGAACTTACTTTAACCTATACATACAGTGTGTATTAGGTTTCCTAGGTTTTAGTAACGCGGCTCAGCAAGCGTAGTGTAGGACGCCCTCCGGCTAGGTGGGATGACGATCTGCGAAAGGCTGCAGGCAGAGGCCTATGTCCAGCAGTGGACTGAGATAGACTGATGATGATGATGATGATGAGGTTTTAGTAACACATACATACTTGTCGAAAGCTCATACGTCAAAATGAGCAAGTTAACGAAAGTAACCTATTTTCTTAATTACCAATATTTTCTCCCGAGCATGGCACGGTACGTAGGCTATTATTAGTTTTACAAATAATTCTATGCGTCATTGTGCCCAATGATGCTTATCTGTTGTTATGGTATGAATATAAAATATGTGACCTCAGACCTCATGAATGATAATAAAATCTTTAACATAAATGAATGTTTAAAAATAGCAATATATTTGTGTAATATATTAAGAAGTACTAAATAAAAATTTTGGAGCATTTAGGTTTTATATTTTAAAATTAGTTTTTTTATTTTTAGTTTAGTTCAACAAAAGCGTGTTCAAGATGGCTACTATAGCGAATGGTCGATGAATGCTCGATATTAGTAAGGTTGTTAATTCCTCATGGCCTATGTAAAGGTTTCTTTTTGATTGCACATAAAAAGAACCGAAACAGACATATTTCCGTTATTTATTAATGTATCATTTCGTATAAATTAGACTGAAATATAGTCCACAACTGCCTGTGTTTTGAATGGTAGTGCTTCAGGGTGCTGTTAATAAGACTAGGTTTTCTTGCGACTTTTGTATATTTGTATTCAGTTGGTCACGACACATTGATAGTTTCAATTTTCTAATAAAATGAAAGCAGACAACCTAATAAAATATTAATAGAAATTGATTGTTTCAAAAAAATATAGATTTTAAAGATTTTATGAAATTGAAATGACCTGTGATCCGTGGATGCGAATAGATTTGCTGTGAGAAGGATACCCGGTATCAGATATCGCGACTGTATTTTAATCGCATCTGAATGAAATCATTATCCTACGCTTTTCAATCCTAGGGAAAAAACCTAGAGTTTTCAGATTTAGAGAATTAAGTATTACATTTAGTTACGAAACTGTTGAATTATGTAGGAATACTAGACAGATGCCGTGCTACTCAGCTCCTAAATGGTGGGTATTACTGAGTGATTTGAACTCACTGAATAATTTGATCAGAACTTGTATCGAGCACCCATATATTGTGTAATATCTGATACACGTAATTAAGATTTTTAATGTGCCGTAAATAATATTATTATTTTTTAATTAATCAATTCTTCTCAGTTGTGACTGGGTTCAAATTCCACATCGAATACCTACTATTGAATTATTCCAAGTTAGTATACTAGTAGGTGCTCGGAATCTGCATATTTGTCCGAAGTATGGCAATACACTCAGAATCTATTCTATAGTGGGACGTAAACGTAACTGATGTAAGTGTTCATCACTCCTCTGTCTACCTCTTCAGGGATTACAGCCGTGATATTAAGTTTCGTTCCTATTTGTACAGCTTTGGTACCTCAAGTACTGGCAATATTGGCATTTTCTAGCGTGACTCGTGATAGGTGGCAGCTGAGGCGTGTTTCAATTTGTAGGGATGGTATTTTGTAATACTATTCAAATAATATTTACTGATATTTTTTGTTCATCAGCAGCTAGTTTATTGGTCAGGTTGTCCCCTATGCAGGCCTCCCCCTAAATAAATATTTGAAACGAAAATAAACATATATTAAAGTATTAATTTAAACCATTATGAGATTGATCAGTTTGGAAGAAGCAAGGTAGGTCTGTAAAGATATAAATATTAGGCGTTCCTAGTTCTCTGCCTACCCCGTGACGGATCAAGCGTGGAATTATGTATGTATGTATGTATATGTATGTATGTATTTCAAACGACGCCCTAAAATTAAGCGATGCACCGATAACCGATAAAATGGAACCAGACTATAAGAGCTGTTTAAATGTCCCGTTAAAACTTAAACATTTTGGCATTTTCAACTCTAAGTGTACAA
This sequence comes from Mysoria sejanus stolli, assembly GCA_018245835.1. NCBI lineage: Eukaryota > Metazoa > Arthropoda > Insecta > Lepidoptera > Hesperiidae > Mysarbia > Mysarbia sejanus. Next base: position 3,507 of record DWEJ01003348.1, on the reverse strand, counting down.
ACTTAACAGTAAGCAATAACTACGTAGTAAGATTTTGCGAGTACATAATAAACAAATTAATTAACACTTTTAATTTACAAAAGTTCACAGTAAAATCCTACAACTTTCAGTAGTAGAGTGCGTTAAAATTGTTGCAAGGTGGAAATTATACAGAGCATAGAGTCGCTGTTGGCGCACGCAGTAAGGAATCCGAAATTTCGACGAAGATTTCTGATTAGCTAGCAAAAGTTGTGCTTGTTTCATAAACTCGGCACTAACTTTTGTTATTATCGTTTATATGAGTGTACGAAAATTTTGTCTATAATTATCTACATTCATAATTTTACGCGGGCGAAACACCATAACCGTCTTCGCTTCAACGCTCCCATTAACTCCTAGTTTTTTTTTTTTGTTGTTAACGAATGCCTTTTTCGCCAGTGTCTAACAAAACCCGTTTACTAATACCGTTTTGTTATATTTTTAAGTTTTTTGTTTAATTATTTTGCTTTATGCTGTATATTTAATTATCCGATCGTTACAGGTTATCCCCCCTTACATTGATGTAATCCGTTCGGACTGATAAATGGTTTACGCGATTTCTGCCAGCGAAAACTTTATTACATGCTCACGTATATTACATGCACACATTCGGCTATCATTAGGGTTACGGGCCTCTTGTCCGCTATAAAATCAGTAACTTTCATCGTAGTGAAACTTGTATCGTCATGGGAACATTGCCGACGTTATAATTCTTTCTTCGTAGGCGCCGATTTAGACGGACATTTAATGCTTTTATAAAGGAATTTAAAATATACAAGATAGACGTGTTATGTTAGCACGTTAAGTACTTCTGCTTTTTCTTTTATACTGTCGAATTTAAATGAAGCGCTTTAAAACTTACTTCTAGCAAATTAAGTTCATTTAAATAGTCAATCTCCCCTACATACTTCCACGGTATTTCTAGAAGATTTGTTCCAAAAAGAAATTTTAAATGCAAAGTTTACTAAAAAGTTGTTCTCGTCCACAACTTTCACCGAATTATCATACAATATGAAACAGCGTTGTTCCAGTGGCTCGCCTCGTATCACCGGCTGTTTCCAAAACTTTTTAATTGTCTCAACGGGTTATCCAAGGCGACACTTAAAACGCGGATGACAAAGGTAATATTAAACGTACAAATGAACAACGTTCTAGAATTGTCTTATTTCCCGCCACGTACAACTACCTCGTCCATATGTATTATGGTCACATTGTACAATGTATAATTAAATTGTTCCAACGCCATTGTTACTAACAGGGTTTTGCTTGTCAACATTTCTTGAGAAAGTAAAATTCAATTGATCGTGTGTGCAAAACAATAGCGATTGAGAAATTATACTAAATACTTATTTAATACACGTCTTAAGCTTATTTCAGATGACCGCGCGGTACCGTGCGGAGTCGCGCGTTACGATCATTCACATTAGAGATGTAAGGAATATCCGCATTCGCGAGTATTCACATATTTTTGGATATTCGCATTCGCATACGCAATTTTTTTGCGAATGTTTTGCCTATATAAATTTTAGAAGAAAAAAATTAAAAAATCAAAATTTATTTATTTCTTGTTTTTTAATACAACATAAAGGAACAACCTAGTTATCACATTATCAATTTTCAGTTTATAATTTCGTATTATTTATTTATTTACTTAACTTTGAGTAATGAAGCTTAACAATAAATTTTTATTAAACATTAACACACAAAATATATAATGCAATGAAAACAAATAAAAACAAATTCTTCAATGATATTTTCTATCAAAACCTGAATATTCGTATTCGCATTCGCGTTCGCGAATGTCGGTAGCAAACATTCGCATTTGCATTCGCGAATGTTCAAAAAGTGATATTCGTTACATCTCTACCATTTAAGTGTAGTATTTACACCTCTTTGGAGATTATCGGCGAGATGTTAAATACGTATGTAACGCAATTGTATTATATTTTATTGGTATGTTTGTTATTAGTATAAGTTATAACGTAACGTAACTTCTCGCCTGTAATCCTTTTCTAGAAAATTTCCAAATTAGAAAAATTATTTTTGTAGTGTTTGACCTGGGAATCGAACACGGGACCTCCCGATGGGCAGTCGCACTTGCAACCAACACGACCAACAAGGCAGTCAAAGTATATCATAGTTATGTTTTTGCAAACAACAAACAGAATAGTTAAAAGCATTTGACACAGACGTCAATGCAAAATAGTAATACAGAGTGGTTGTGATTTACGAGTTTACTTCATTAGCCGCTGGTTGCAATCACATACACGCGCGTGATATTAGAAGCGGAATGATTTATGCGTTCATGCGATTTGGATGTTGACCGATGCCTATTTGGTGCACAGCACGCATATCTTGTCTGGCTAGTGATCACAATTTTGTATCAACAACGCGATATTCACAACGTCGAATAATTATTATAAAACACGTCCGGGTCTCGCGGCAAGAAACCGTTCAAACACATGTGTGTGCGTGTGCGTGTGCGTCTCTGTGTGTGTGTGTGTGTGTGTGTAAATGTGTGTGTAAAATGTGTCAGCGCGAGCAGACCGTCTATTACCGGCTCATATGTCGGTCTGACATCGCTCATTTTTTAAATGCCTCTATTAAATCATTGGGAGGTTTTACACTTCAACTATCTATTTACTCGTTATCAATACTTCTATATGTACCTAAATTATACAACATTTTTTACTCATTATCTGCAAATTTTCGATTGCAAAATTTGATAAGCCCACGATTTAGTACTTTTTAAACAAACCCCCAGGTTAAACTTGAATTTCTTTTCGTATACTACCTAACGATACCTAACGTGTCAACGTTAAACCAACACGGACGAAACACTTCTCGGCTTGACAGCAAGAGATGGCGCTTCTAGCTAGTGTGCTCATTGATTGTAAGTGTGTCGTACTGTCATTATAATGTGTCTAAAAATGAATACTTACGTATGCGATGAGACATGGGAGTGTTCTGCATTCCTCTGCCTACCTCTTCGGGGAGTTTTCATGGAAATAGTTTTCCAGGCGACAAAGGCAACACCGATGACCAAAGACGAACTAATGCTCCTTGTGCAACTTTATGCAGCAAATCCTATACTACTAATATTATAAATATGAAAGTATGTAAACATGTTTATTACTTTTTCACAAAAAAACTACTGGACTGATTTGCATGAAACTTTTACAGTAATATAGATTTTACATCGGAATAAGATATAAGCTACAATTTGTAATGATTTTATGTAATTTTGGTCGTAATATATCGATACATGTCAATTAAGTCGGAAAAAATCTGTCCTAAAAGAGCTATCTTGGCGTACGCTGCCTAAACCATTGGAGTTACACGAAGATGATGTACCGTAGAATTGTTTATCTTAAATAGTTCTAAATAAAAGTCCGCGACAGCATATACCTAACTTTTATGTGGAAGCCACTATGACCAACATTGAGAACAATAAATTTAATTAAATTAGATACTATTTTGCAATGAAAA